>JAMKCH010068257.1:0-12484 GCA_023653785.1 Ophioderma brevispina
TCGGCAGTTATTGGACATGTCAAACTGTAAGTTAAAAATACTGAAAACGCTCTGCAGTAACTAATTGTTTACAATATAAACAACCACATCTCGCAATACAATCGGCAGTAATTGATTGTACAAAATATGAACATTCATGTAATTAGGCCCCTAGTTAAAATAGCCAAATGCCCCGAGTGACACATTATAACGCTTTCACTATTAATGATGTGTATTTTCTGCTGGGGGAGGGGGGGGGGGGGGGGGGGGGAATTCTGAAATCCATTTTATTTGGAGTGAACGTATGATGTAGCTGGACTGATGAAAATCATGAATCATTAAAACATTATTTTTATATGTGTTGTGGGTTAGTTTGTCTTAGTAATCAGTAATTATGACTAAGTGGCACGTACAAGTGCGTTTGACTGAAATATGGTTGGTATGGAGTGTCGCCATTTGGTACAATGCATAAAATGGGTCTTGGCAATATTGTCTTAAGGTTCGACGTGTTTTCATCGATGGAAAATATAAGAAATATAATCAAGTGTCTCGCCTAAGTACAAGTCACATCTCACACAAAGACACACCATCACCAGCTAGTGCAAGATACATGTCTAAAATGTAAGAAGTATCTCTTGATTTTGTTCTCTAGTTAGAACTTGACGTGCGGCAAGATATGTCTTATTAATTAAGCATGTGTCCTTAGATCAGCGTTTTTAGGCGAGACACATTCTATTGTTGGAGCTAGATATGTGTATTTGCAAGACATGTCCTATATGTTTTTGATGGTGTTTTTAGGCGAGACACACTCTATTTATCGCGACGTGTACTTGCAAGACACGTCTTAATGAGCATATGTTTCGGATCGTGTCTTTAGGCGAGACACATTCTATTGTTGGAGCTAGATATGTGTATTTGCAAGACATGTCCTATATGTTTTTGATGGTGTCTTTAGGCGAGACACACTCTATTTATCGCGACGTGTACTTGCAAGACACGTCTTAATGAGCATATGTTTCGGATCGTGTCTTTAGGCGAGACACATTCTATTGTTGGAGCTAGATATGTGTATTTGCAAGACATGTCTTAATTGATCATATATGTTTTTGATGGTGTCTTAGGCGAGACACACTCTATTTATCGCGACGTGTACTTGCAAGACACGTCTTAATGAGCATATGTTTCGGATCGTGTCTTTAGGCGAGACACATTCTATTGTTGGAGCTAGATATGTGTATTTGCAAGACATGTCTTAATTGATCATATATGTTTTTGATGGTGTCTTTAGGCGAGACACACTCTATTTATCGCGACGTGTACTTGCAAGACACGTCTTAATGAGCATATGTTTCGGATCGTGTCTTTAGGCGAGACACCTTCTATTGTTGGAGCTAGATATGTGTATTTGCAAGACATGTCCTATATGTTTTTGATGGTGTCTTTAGGCGAGACACATTCTATTGTTGGAGCTAGATATGTGTATTTGCAAGACATGTCCTACATGCTTAATTGAGTGTATGTGTTTTGGCCCGTGTCTTTAGGTGAGATAAGTTCTATTGTTGGAGACTCATTTCCAAGACATACTTAATGATCATACAAATATGTTTTTTTTATTGATCCGTGGTTGTTAGAGGTAGGCGAGACAACATTCTATTGTTAGAGACCATGGCCCTGTCTATTTGGGTGCAACTTGCCAAGACGATTTTTTACAGTTGTACCCATTACCCATCATTTATCGATCATCTACATATCCATATCTCCATCCACTCATTCATTAATTAAAAAAAAAAGGCCTACACACTGTAAAATACAGAGTACATAGCACCGTTTGGGTTATTTTAATACAGTTTTGTCATTATACCCATAATATATAGGTACCTATTAGCTAGTAAAACCTCACTTAACTTGGCACAAAGTTCAGTACCTTCCCATTCGCCGTGCATTTAGAAAAGGGCCTCCTGGTTTTTGGGTATGATATGACATACCCGCTCACACAAGGTCAGTTCGTGTAAATGTATATACAAGTACAACCACTGACTTTGTCCTTGGTGGATGAGCATATTTTGGGGTGGGGTAAAAACTCATCTCGTGAACAGAATGTCAATAACTCACTTGTTCCGTTAATCAATTAAACATCTTAAACATTTGACCCCTTTTGCGTCACTCACAAATCCTCGCAAAAAGAACTTGGAACACCGCGCGCTTTCTAATCTTCATCAAGCGGGATACTTTGCTGTGAGTGAATAAAATCATTCTCCAAACTTCAAGGGAAAGCAGGAGCTTGAGCATTGTTTTACCCTTTCCTCCCCCTTCCCATCAGACAATGTTGAGACCCCTTCTCAACACGATCAAACGTTGGCCGCAGTGAACAACATTGAACGGGGGAGCGGGGGCATTTTTTTTTACAACTGAAATGCGCTTATTGGTCCAAAGAATTTTTCCGAGGATTGTCTGAGTCAATTGCAAAAATATCATCTATTTTTCATTCACACGTTTGCTTCATAATTCCCAAAATAGCAAGATAAGATAACCAAATTCTCAGGAGATCTTTTACCTTATATACCTACATTACAGAGAAATCTGAGAGAAAACGATTTGCAATAAACGAGTAGTCAATAAGTATTGAAAAATGTGTACGATAACCTAAACAAACCGTCACATGTTGCATTTCGCTCCTTCAATTTTGTCCAAATCAATGGTATTACAGTCTATCTAATTTTCAAGTAGAAAAAAGGGAAAAAACAAAATAAAAACTCGCAACACGTGCAATGCACGAGTTTTTGGCGAGTTGACAGAACAGACGGTTTGGAGTTCCAAAAATTAATATTTTTCACAATTATGATCATTTCATGCAACAATCAACTCTACGATGGATGTTATTGCGGAATGTGACTACCATTTATGTGGATTTTAGAATTTCATTGGTAAGGAAAATTTTGAGCTATTAAAAAGCGCAGCCATTTTATAAACAACCTTGACGATAAAATTATTTTGGAATATCTATATCGTTCTACAACGCGGTCTCTTGGTGTAAATATTGGTCCTACCTGCTTTTCTTCATTATAAGAATGTAAACAAAAGGGAAAGAAGAAAATGAAAAAAGTAGAAAAAAAAAGTGCCACCAGTTGGATTAGAACCCCGTTGACACTTGGATATCAAGATCGCGAGCTAACCAATCGACCACGGACGTCGTTGTGTAATGTGAGGTGAATTGTAAACCGTCAATGCTATCAAGGGTAAAGTTGACTGCAAACCTACCACGGTTAACCCCGAGCTAATTAACCATAACAAATCTGATTTTTTTCAGAATTCTTGAAAAAAGTTGAAATTTTAATCATGGATTGAGGATGTTTTGGAATCACGCGGTAACTCAGAGATGATATTCCGACTTTTGAAAGGCGCGTATCGGCGTTTTAGCAACGTTTTACCTTGTGTTAAGTAATAAGATCATCGAATAACATGTTTTTTTTTTCTTTCAATGGCGACCCATCAAAAGCCGCGTATTTCATGTGGCAAATCATTAAAATCATTAAACGGATTTACCGTTTGCACTTTAAACCATTAGCCACATTTCAAAGTCTAAGTTCAGTTACTTCGCGGCATTGTTTCTATATGATTGACGAAATAGGGAACGGAGTTGGCCAGGGCATGTTTTCAGCGTCATCATATTTTGTTGCTAAAATGATGAATAGTGATAAAATAACCCTATTGGATGAGAATCAGGGAATATCATATGTTATAAATATCTATTATAAATAAGTTGAAGAAATAAGCTCAAACGTGTGGGTAATTATCATAACACGAATTTTAGACTTGTACCACACACAAAAATGTCAGTCATTGAAAATTCACTGGCCATCAAGGATTTGAAGATGTGATCTTGGGGTCACTTGTCCGATTTTCTGACGGACTATAGAAAAAATATTCGATAATCTTCCATTTCTTTTCGACTCTTAGCTCAGTTGATAGTGGTATTGAACTAAGAAAACGGAAGATTCAAGGTTCAAATCTTGGATATTCATTTAAATTTTCCATGGTAGATTCTAAAATTGGTAATGTTTATATAAATAGTTGTATTCAATTTTTTACCACCTCTTTATAATCCTTTTCATTACCTTTTTTTCTATCGTTTTTGATATTTATTTCAACATTTTTATGTATGTCAGGCCTTGAGTACCTCATAGAGGCAATTTACAATTATGTTAGTCCCATTACGGCTGACTGTGTTGGGTATTTTAAGTTCCTGTGATCTTTTATTTGCAACGTTTGAAACTACCAAAGTTTTTGAAAATTTAGGTATCATTTATTTTAAATGTATGTAGAAATATCCTTCAAATATGTCACGTCTCCTCATGATTTATTTACGGTATCTGAATTGCAGATGGCTTTACTGGAATCCTTTCGTATGTTTTTTTTTACATGCTATATAAGTGCTCTGCAAATAATTAAAGTGACCATTCCTCAGAATACACAAACGTGCGTTCCTTCGTGTTTTGTTTTGAATCACAGACAATGTTCGTCTCATATATGTGTGAACCCAAGCCTTTTTCCTATGTGCACAATATTTCCCTAATGCTAATGAATATTTTAATATAATGGAGCATTAAACCGGTATTACAGATTATTTTCAATAAAATTTTGTCACAATATAGGAAAAAGTCATAACAAATTATCTTGAAAATTTGGTTCTATATCTTTTGCTTTGTTTTTTTTTAAATTAAAAAAAAACGCGTGTTTTTTTGTTTTTTGAAAATTTTTGCAAATGATCAGACAAATCCTCGCAAAAAGAAATTGGAACACCCCGCGCTTTCTTAATTCAATCAAGCGTGATACTTTGCCTGTGAGTGAATAATCATTTCTCCAAACTCAAGGAAAGCAGGAGCTGGAGCATTGTTTTACCCTTCCCCCTTCCCCCTCAGACAATGTTGAGACCCATTCACAACACGATCAAACGTTGGCCTCTGAACACATTGTACGGGGAAGCGCCGGGGGGGGGGGGCCTTTTTTTTACAACCTGAATGCGCTTAATTGTTCCAAGAATTTTTGCGAGGATTGTCTGAGGTCAATTGCAAAAAATATCCATCATCTAATTTCACTTTTTGCTTCATAATTCCAAAAACGCAAGATAAGATAACTCAAATTCTCAGGAGATCTTGTAACCTTAATATCCCTACAATACAGAGAAATCTGAGAGAAAACGATTTGCATTAAAGGAGTAGTCAAGAGTAGTGAAAAATGTGTACGATAAGCTAAACATACCGTCACATTTGCATTTCCTTCATTTTTGTCCAACTCAAGGTATTACAGCTATTCTTTTCAAGTGAAAAAAGGGGAAAAAACCAGAAAATCAACAACTCGCACACAGTGCATGCAACGAGTTTGGCGAGTTGACAGAACAGACGGTTTGGAGTTCAAAAAATTAAGATTTCACAATATGATCATTTCATGCAATACAAATTAAATCTTACGATGGATGTATTGGGGAATGTGACTACCATTTATGTGGGATTTTGGGAATTCATTTGTAACGGAAATTTGAGCTATTAAACAGCGCAGCAATTTTATACAAACGTTTACGATAAAATTATTTTGGAATATATATATCGTTCTACAACGCGTGTCCTCTATGTGTAAATGTGGCCTAACCTGTTTTTCATTACTAAGAATGTAAACAAAAGGGAAAGAAGAAAATGAAAAATAGAAAAAAAAAGTGAAAACAGTTTGATTCGAACACGTGACACTTGATATCAAGTATCGCGAGTTAACCACACGACCACGGACGTCGTTGTGTAGTATTAGGTGGATTGTATCAAATGCTAATCAATGGGTAAAGTTGACTGCAAACCATAAACCAAATTAAGCCTTTTGACAATTTCTATTTTAAAAAACAAATCTTGAATTTTTTTCAGAATTCTTGAAAAAAATGAAATTTTAAAATCATGGATTGAGATGTTTGGAACACGCGGTAACTCAGAGATGATATTTCCCGACCATTTGAAAAGAGGCGCGTATCGGCGTTTTAAGGCAACGGTTTACCTTGTGTTAAGTACTAGATCATACGAACATGTTTTTTTCTTTCAATGGCGACCCATCAAAAGCCGCGTATTTCAATGTGGATTAAATCATTAACGATTTACCGTATGCACTTTACCATTAGCCTCATTCCAAAGTCGAAGTTCAGTGACTTCCGGCATTGTTTTCTAATATAAATGACGAAATAGGAACTGAGTGGCAGGGATGTTTTCAGCGTCATCATATTTTGTTGCTAAAATGATGCTGTGAGAATAGACCTATTGGATAGAATCAGGAATTCATATGTTAATATCTATTATAAATAAGTTGAAGAAATAAGCTCAAACGGGTGGTACTTATCATAACACGAAATTTAGACTTGTAACCACACCACAAAATGTCAGTCAGTGAAAATTCACTTGCCATCAAGGATTTGAAGATGTGATCTTGGGTTCACTTGTCCGATTTTCTGAAGGACTATAGAACATATCGATCATTCTTCCTTTTCTGAACTATTAGTCTCAGTTGATAGTGTATTGAACTAAGAAAACGGAAGATCCAACGTTCCAATTCATTGATATTCATTGAAATTTGTTGGTAGATTCTAAATGTTCAGTATATTAAATAAGTTGTAGTCAATTGACCACCTCTTATAATCATTTTCAATACCTTTGTTCTTATCGTTCTTGGATTATGTCAAATTTTTATGTAGGTCATGGCATTAGAGTACATCAGAGAGGCAATTTACAATTAGGTTAGCTCATTACGCATGAAATGTGTGTGGTCCTGTTTAAGTCCTGGTGAATCTTATTTGCACCGTTGAAACTCCAAATGTTTGGACAATTTAGGTATCTTATTTTAAATGTATGTCAGAAATAGCCTTCAATAGTCCACTGTCCTCATGATTTACGGTATATTGACATTGCAGATGGCTTCCTGGAATCTTTTCAGTGTTTTTCTCTCTGTCTTTCCATCAAGAAATTTAAATGACCATCTCCGATACAACGTGCGTTCCTTCGTGTTTTGTTTGACTCAAGAACAATGTTCGTCTAATATTATGTGGGAACCCAAGCCTTTCTCCTATGCACAAAATTTCTATTGCCTTTAATATTTTAATATAATGGGAGCATTACCGTATTACAGCTATTTTCAATAAAAATTTGTCACAATATAGGAAAACGTCAGAACAAATTATCTTGAAAATTTGGTGTCTATATCTTTTGCGTTTTAAATTACAGAGCAAAAACGTGGAAATTAGATGAAAATTTTTGCAAATGACTCAGACAATCCTCGTAAAAAGTACTTGGAACACCCCACGCTTCTTCATTCAATCAAGCGTGATACTTGCTGTGAGTGAATATAAACATTCTCCAAACGCAGGGAAAGCAGGAGCTGGAGCAGTGTTTTACCCTTCCCCTTCCCATCAGACAATGTTTGAACCCGCACAACACGATCCAAACGTTGGCTTCTGAACAACATTGTACGGGGGAGCGGGGGCATTTTTTTACACCGATGCGCTTAATGTTCCAAGAATTTTGCGGGATTGTCTGCGTCAATTGCAACAAATATTCATTAATTTAACGTTTTGCGTCATAATTCCAAACATACGCAAGATCAGAAAACCAAATTCTCAGGAGATCGTTTACCTTAATATACCTGACATTACAGAAAAATCTGAGAGAAAACGATTGCAATCAAGGAGTAGTCAAGAGTACTGAAAAAATGTGTACGATAAACTAAACATACCGTCACATTTGCATTCCCTTCAATTTTGTCCAAATCAAGGTTTAAGCTATTCTATTTTCAAGTAGAAAAAAGGGGAAAAAACCAGAAAATCAACAACTCGCACACAGTGCATGCAACGAGTTTGGCGAGTTGACAGAACAGACGGTTTGGAGTTCAAAAAATTAAGATTTCACAATATGATCATTTCATGCAATACAAATTAAATCTTACGATGGATGTATTGGGGAATGTGACTACCATTTATGTGGGATTTTGGGAATTCATTTGTAACGGAAATTTGAGCTATTAAACAGCGCAGCAATTTTATACAAACGTTTACGATAAAATTATTTTGGAATATATATATCGTTCTACACTGCGCTGTCTATCTGGTGTAATATTTGGTACCTACATGCAGTTTTTTCATTACTAGAATGTAAAACAAAAAGGGAAGAAGAAAATGAAAAATAGAAAAAAAAAGTGGAAAACGTTGGATCGACAAAACAGTGACACTTGGATATCAAGTATCGCGAGCTAACCACCGACCACGGACGGTCGTGGTAATGTGAGGTGAATTGTAACGTAAAATGTATCACTGGTAAAGGACTGCAAACCCTACACACGGGAACCCCGAGCTTACATAAACAAAATCTTGATTTTTTCAGAATTCTTGAAAAAAAATGAAATTTAATCATGGATTGAGGATGGTGGAACCACGCCGGGTAACAGAGATGATATTCCGACATTGGAAAAGGCGCGTATCGCGTTTTAGCAACGGTTTACCTTGTGTTAAGTAAAAGATCATCGAACATTGTTTTTTTCAATGGCGAACCATCAAAAGCGCGTATTTCAAAGGTTTGGCAAATCATTAACGATTTACAGGTTGCATTTACCATTAGCCTCATTTCAAAAGTCGAAGTCAGTGAATCGGATTGTTTCTATAGAATGACGAAATAGGAACTGAGTGGCAGGATGTTTTCATCGTCATCATATTTTGTTGCTAAAAATGTGCATAGTGATTATAGACCTATTGGATGAGAATCACGGGAATATCATATGTTATAAATATCTAATTATAAATAAGTTGAGAAAATACGCTCAAAGGTGGGTAATTATCATAACACGAAATTTAGACTTGTACCACACCACAAACATGTCAGTCAGTGAAAATTCACTCACCATCCAAGATTTGAGATGGAGCACCCCCCCCTTGCGGTTCACCTTGCTCCGATTTTCTGAAAGGATATAGAAAAAATATCGATAATATTCCATTTCTGCAACTATAGCCTCAGTTGATAGTGTATTGAACTACAGAAAACGGAAGATCCAAGGTTCAAATCTTGGATATCATTGAACTTTTCATGGTAGATTCTAAAATTGTTATGTTATATAAATAGTGTAGAATTTCTTACCACCTGCTTTATAATTCATTTTCAATTACCTTTTTTTCTATCGTTCTTGATATATTGTCACATTTTTTATGTAGGGTCATTGGCTTAGAGTACACATAGAGGAATTTACAATTATGTAGTCAGTACGCCTGAATTTGTTGTGGTATTTTTAAGTCCTGTTAATCTTTTCTGTTGGCAACTTTTGAAACTCCAAAGGTTTTGAAAATTTAGGTCTCATTATTTTAAATTATGTAAGAACTATCCTTCAATCTGTCACTGTCCTCATGATTTACGGTATATGAATTTGCAGATGGCTTTACTGAATCTTTTCATATGTTTTTTTACTCTATATAAATGCTCTTGCAAATAAAATTTAAATAACCATTCTCAGATACAACGTGAGTCGCTTCGTGTTTTGTTTGATTCAAAGAACAATGTTCGTTTCATATTATGTGTGAACCCAAGCACTTCTCCTATGCACAAATATTTGCTATGCTATTAATTTTTAATATTAATGAGGCATTACCGTAATTACAGATTATTTTCAATAAAATTTTGGCAGAAAAAAAAAAAAAAAAAAAAAAAAAAAAAAAAAAAAAAAAAAAAAAAAAAAAAAAAAAGAAAAAAAAAAAAGAAAAGAAAAGAAAAAAAAAAGAAAAAAAAATAAAAAAAGGAAAAAAAAATAGGAAACTTCCGAACAAATTATCTTGAAAATTTGGTGTTATTCTTTTTGCTGTTTTTTAATTAACAGACAAAACGTGAAATTAGATGAAAATTTTTGCAAATGACTCAGACAATCCCGCAACAGTAACTGGGGGGACCCCCGCTCTTTCTTTCTTAATTCCATCAAGCGTGATACTTTGCTGTGATTGATAAAATCATTCTCCAACTCCAAGGGACAGCAGGAGCTGGAGCTTTTTTATCCCTTCCCCCTTCCCATCAGACTTTTGAGACCCCTTCACAACACGATCAAACTTTGGCCGCTGAACAACATTGTACGGGGTATCTGGGGCATTTTTTTCCACCTATGCGCTTAATTGTTCCAAAATTTTTTGCTAGATTGTCTGAGTCAATTGCAAAAATATCATCTAAGTTCACGTTTTGCTTCATATTCCAAAAATACGCAAGAATAAGATAACCCAATTCTCAGGAGATCTTTTACCTTAATATACCTACATTACAGAGAAATCTAAGAAAAAACGTTTGCAAATAAAGGAGGTAGTTCACGAGTACTGTAAAAATGTGTAACGATAAACTAACATACCGTCACATTTGCATTCCTTCTATTTTGTCCAAATCAAGGTATTACAGCTAGTTCTAATTTCAAGTAGAAAAAAGGGGAAAAACAGAAAATAAACTCGCACACCTGCATGCACGAGTTGGGCGAGTTGACAGAACAGACGGTTTGGAGTTCCAAAATTAGATTTTTCACAATTATGATATTTTCATGCACACACTTAAATCTACGATGGATGTTATAGGGGAATGTGACTACCATTTATTTGGCTTTTAGAATTCATTTTTAAAATTTGAGCTATTTTTAAAAAGCGCCCCAAAAATGCTTTTTTAAGAAAAAATTTACAAATAAAAATTATTTTGAATATATATATCGTTCTACAACGCGTGTCTCTATGTGTCAATATTTGGCCTACATGCTTTTTTCATTACTAAGATACAAAAGGAAAGAGAAATGCAAACTAGAAAAAAAAAGTGAAAACAGTTGGAATCGAAACCGTGACACTTTTGATATCAATTCATCGCGAGCTAAACCCACTCCGACACGGACGTGTTGTGTAATGTGAGGTGATTGTAACGTCAATGCGATCATGGTAGTTGACTGCAAGCCCTACACACGGTTAACCCCGAGCTTTTCCCTAACACTCTTGATTTTTTCAGAATTCTTGAAAAAAAATGAAATTTTAATCATGGATTGCGGCTTTGTAACCCCACCACGCGGTAACTCAGAGATAACATTCCGACATTTGAAAGTCGCGTATCGGCGTTTTACAACGTTTACCTTGTGTTATTAATAAATTCATACGAACATGTTTTTTTTCTGTCATGGCGAACCATCAAAAGCCGCGTAATTTCAATGTGGCAAATCATTAACGATTTACCGTTTGCACTTTACCATTTTACCTCATTTCACAGTCGAAGTTCAGTGACTTCGGCATCGTTTCTATATGAATGAAATAGGAACTGAGTTGCAGGGATGTTTTCAGCGTCATCATATTTTGTTTGCTAAATTATGCCTAGTGATAATAGACCTATTGGAGGAGAATCGGGAATATCATATGTTATAAATATCTAATATAATAATTGAAGAAATAAGCCCAAGTGTGGTATGATCCATAACCGAAATTTTAAGACTTGTACCACACCACAAAATGTCAGTCAGTGAAAATTCACTGGCCATCAAGGATTTGAAATATGTGATCTTGGGTTCACTTGTCCGATTTCCTGAAGGACTATAGAAAAAATATCGATAATCTTCCATTTCTGAACTATTAGCTAGTTGATAGTGTATTGAACTAGAAACGGAAGATCCAAGGTTCAAATCCTGGATATTCATTGAAATTTCATGGTAGATTCTAAAATCGTTAATGTTATATAAATAAGTTGTGGTCAATTTTAACCACCTCTTATAACATTTTCAATTACCTTTTTTTTTTTTTTTTTTTTTTTCTGATCGTTTCTTGATATTATTGTCACATTTTTAGGTAGGTCATGGCATTAGAGTTCATCAATAGAGGCAATTTCCAATTATGTTAGTCCTTACGCCTGAAATGGTGGTTGTGGTATGTTTAAGCAGGGCGGATCCAGCCCTTGCTAGAGGGGGGTGCCAAGATAAATATGGGCTGGAATGGCTGCGTAGCAGGAGCGGCTGCGGAGGGTGCGCCCCCATCCCCCCCTCCCCTTCCCCCTCCCCCCTCGGCAACTCTGCATTTTTATCATGGCAATTAAGCTTTTTTCAGTGGTAGTTGTGGGGAATTGTTCATATCACTCATGCGCTGGAAAGAGTTTTTTTCAGGACACTAATATTATACCCGGCGAGCCCAAATGTTTCAATCGTTTGGGATTTGCCAAAATGTTTACTTTTTCAACATATTCAGAATTTATTACCACGTACATGTTTCTAAGTAGGGGCGGATCACCCCCGCAAGGGCAGGGGGCGACCGGTGCCATGGCAATCCAAAAGCAGCCATGGCGCCGTTTAAGCGGCGTGGAGGGTTCCCGACCTCCTCCCGCCAAGCGCAAAACCCCTGCAATGATCGTTTTCATACCATTTGGAAATACGTTAATGATTTACCTTATAATGTTACAGGTAAATGATAAACGGTATTAAAAAAGAAATAATATAGTTCATCGTTTTTGTT
>JAMKCH010068258.1:0-10032 GCA_023653785.1 Ophioderma brevispina
TTCCCCCAGGGTCCTCCCCTGGGTCTGACAGGGGGTGGAGAAATGTCAAAAAGGTAAACATTTTGCCATAACCTTTTTTCCAGATGAGCTGGAGTACCCAAACTCAGATATATTGTAGGAGGACACAAGCCCCTACTAACCTTGTAATCCATTCCCCCAGGGTCCTCCCCTGGGTCTGACGGGGGTGGGGAATTGTCAAAAAAGGTCAACATTTCCCAAAAAAGTCAAATCTTTTTTCTAGATGAGTTAGAGTAGCCAAACTCATAATTTTAGTCTATAGACTGAAAGTGTTTAGACCTATGCCTTTGATAAGCTCCTAGGCGACCGCCTAACTGCCCGATATGGAGTTTTGTTGAGGTTTGGGTCCAACAGTCCACTTAGCTTCAAGTGCCTTCCATGCAGGCAGACTGGCTTAAGGACTTTATTGGTCTCCACCAAATAGACTATACATACACAATGTACACCCATATTATTCAACGCCCCAGAGCTGCAAATACCCTAGGGAGAAAAAGCAATCCGTCCATACCACCATTGGCGGTTTACAGATTTTCCAAATTTGAGATTTTTGCACAGTTGTGTTGGTAATTGTCTAGTAAACTATACCTGTGTATTAGTCATAAAAGAAGCGAATTTGTAATTAGAATCGGGACCCCTGATTTTAATTTAATGGCGGAGCTGGAAATGACAATTTTATGTCCGTCCATGATGAAATAGTGTCATCTCATGAAAATGATCTCTAGCTTGACTTGCCTGAACCGACGGAAGAATGGATGAGCGTACACACGTACATGGCGCAATTTCCCGGCTATTTCATATTGGAAGGCTGTTTCCAGCAGCCGTTGAATTATTATCGGAGATCTCCGATATTATTCTAATTACAAAATTTCTTCTTTTACGACATAAAGTGATTTTTGAGCTCTACCATTCACAGGTATTGTTTACTAGTCAATTATCAATGTAACTGTGCAAAAATCGGGGGCGCTCTTCAAAAAATGTGCTGTTATTGCTTTAAATTATCATGGCATTTGACAATCAGCAATTTAATAATATTTTTGTGTTCTGTTCAAAAGTTGAATTGTTATGATCATTTTTTTATCACAGCACCACTAGTCACTGTGTTGTAAATTATTAATTTCCTGCATACGTTTTTATCATACCATCAAGTAGACCCCTCGGTTTTCATTGTATAATCGCTGGAATTTACTGACTAGATATATCCTGTATCATACCATCGAAGCGCGTCTGCACGCTCATATCATGTCAGTTAGGAACTGCGCGTGCATGACCAAGCATCATGACAACAAAAAACCGAAAATTCGGTGTTCATTTTTGACGTAAATCACTGCTCTAATTTGGCGATTTTTAGCAAAATAGATCAATAATTTGGTTTGTGAATCAGAAAAAGAAGATTTTTGTCGCTGAAAATTCATCACCCTTGCACTCATTTAAAACAATAGGCCTACAGTCCATAAAGTATTGTTTGTTTTGTGAGTCACCCTTTTTTTTAGGCCCTATGTTTGTTCTTTTTTTTTGTTCTGCTTGGGTATGATAAAATCGTTATTAGGTGAGTTTTGAGGTGACACAGATTATATCTAGTCTCGGATTCTGTATCTGGGCTCGGGCTGCGCCCTCGCCTGATACAGACTCCTCGACTAGATATAATCCGTATCACCCCAAAACTCACCTAATAACTAATAGTATATGTATGTAGGATTAGGCATACATACAAGTCCAACAGCTTTGCTGTCGTGAAAAAGGGTTAACATTTGCCTGTAATATCCACATACTTTGATGGATTTAAACCAAACTTGGCTCACAGGTGCAACATGGCATCCCCCATTTGTTGATGAGGTTAAAGGTCACATACCAAGGTCAAAGGACATGTGAGGTCAAGTTGTAAGATAGGCTGAAAATGTAAAATTGACCTTATTTGAAAAGGTTGAAGTTCAATTGGAACCAAACTTGAGTCATAGGTGCAACATGGGGTCCCTCATTTGTTGATGAGGTCAAAGATCACGTACCAAGTTCAAAGGTCATGTGAGTTCAAGTTGTAAGATAGACTGAAAATGTAAAATAGCAGCCCACAAAAACAAGAAATTGATTAAATAGATATTTTTCTTCATTGGTCACCCTTTTGTACAGATTATTAGACTTGGGATTTGATAGAGAAATAGCTGTGATCCTCAATGCTTTAAATGAACAAGCTCCAGTACGGCAGACCATTCTGTTGTCTGCCACACTAACAGACAATGTGGAACGCTTGGCTGGAATCGCCCTGAAGAATCCAAAACTTATTGACATCGCTCAAGATGTGTCCAGGACTAATGAAGTGGAGCAATTGGAGAAAACTGATGAGGGACAAAGAACTTTTGAGAAAACAGAAATGACAGTGGATGTAGATGAAAGAACTAGAAACAGTGTTGATGAGGATACCAAAGAAGGAAGTGAAGTATTGGAGCAAGTGTCTCAGTCGGACTTTACAACACCTGAGGGTCTGCAGCAACATTTTGTGATTGTGCCAAGCAAACTGCGGCTGGTTACTCTGACGGCATTCATATTGTGGAGATGTACAGTGAGTTGTAAATGGATAACAAATCATTTTATAATGATTAAATTAATATAATATTAACACAGGGTTCGGCCCTGATCATTTTTTGCATATCCGCCATTTTGGATTTTTGACCAATATTCCTAGATTTTGTTAATTTTAAAACCAAAGACGAATTTTTTCTTCAATTTTTGTTGTCTTAAATTAATTCTTATCTAATTATCTTTCAGATAAAACATGTCAATGGCTTGTCTTCCACTTGATTTTCTTCTGATGACTATTTTTGTGAGCATTTGAAAAACAATAGCTTCACGGCCGCCATCTTGGATTTTCAGCCAAATTTTCATCAATTTGCTAGTTTTGTGGCATTTTGTAACCATGGACGATTTTTTTTCAAATTTTTCAGCCCACAAGTAATTCTATGACAATTATCTTTCATATAACACAAGTTAAATGCTTGTCTTCGACCTAGTTATCATTTTTTGAATAATTGATCGAGCCGTTTATGTACACGAAACCCGGTGTTAAAATTTAAATTAATATGAGGAAAGACCTTTTGGTATATTATTTACTATTATTATTGTTATTTGGCTTCTTTTAGCCTGGGTAAATCATTGAGACATTGCTTCCCAATGATGCCCAGGGTTGCAGGGCAGTTAGAGACAGCCAAGGGTTTACACCCTACTCTTATTGAAACTGGCTGCAATTTACATACAGGCATGATTTTCCATGTACATGGGTCCGAGGCTTAACATCCCCTCCAAAGAATGGGATATTCACATGGTTTGTGTACCCAAGTCCATATAAACCAGAGCAGAATTCCAGTGTTATTCAATAGTTCTTTGACAAATCCAATCCAGAATTTAGTACCTGATTAAATCCTGACAATTGGCCCCCCTAAGAACTACAACTTTTGATACAGTCTGTGTGATTGGCTCATTACAAGGCGCAACATGAGATGGCCTTTTGAGTAACCAATCAAATAAAGCTATAGATCTGTGTAACCATACCACCATTACGGTATCTGTGATTTGCTCATTACATGATATTACCTTCCAAAAATGCAAATGGTGCGCCCGCAGGCGGAGTGCCCATCTCTCTGTCATTGGCGTTTGGGCCAGACTCCCTCATATAATGTTGCTGTGGGGGGTTCGCCACTCCTCCCGCACAGCGAGTCTGTTTTGCATTCCCAGCATATGCCGGTACCCATTTATACTCCTGGGTGGAGAGAGGCAAGCGAGGTAAAGTGCCTTGCCCAAGTGCACAAAACATTGGCGACAGCGGGGCTCGAACCCACAACCTTATGCTTATGAGGTGAGCGCTGATCCACTGCACCACATGTGCCCCCACATGAGATTACCTTCCAAGCAGCCAATAAATATAGTGCTTAAATGCTGATAAATTGGCAGGTAATGCTCAGGAGAAATAAAAGTTACAAAAATACTATGTGGTAAAATCAAAGGTTACGGAACGTTGCTTTGAAAAAATCTAAAGGTACACAACTCTTTACCATGTGAAATAAAGATGGTGGCCAGCTACAACTTCTATATTGGATATTTCACATCTAGCTTATTCTATTTAAAGGGCCACGGTCCAATCGCTCTATAGCCTTGTCCCTTGAACCCCAGATTTTATACCGGAAGTGGGCAAAAATTTGGTATCTGAAGAAAGCTGCTATTTTTCTCATTTACTCTGAGAAATCTTAGGGCTAAAGGAGGTTTGGTTTGGATGTTATGAGCAAAAATGTAACCCATTTTGGTCGCTGAAAATTCATCACCCTTGCACTCATTTAAAACAATAGGCCTACAGTCCATAAAGTATTGTTTGTTTTGTGAGTCACCCTTTTTTTTAGGCCCTATGTTTGTTCTTTTTTTTTGTTCTGCTTGGGTATGATAAAATCGTTATTAGGTGAGTTTTGAGGTGACACAGATTATATCTAGTCTCGGATTCTGTATCTGGGCTCGGGCTGCGCCCTCGCCTGATACAGACTCCTCGACTAGATATAATCCGTATCACCCCAAAACTCACCTAATAACTAATAGTATATGTATGTAGGATTAGGCATACATACAAGTCCAACAGCTTTGCTGTCGTGAAAAAGGGTTAACATTTGCCTGTAATATCCACATACTTTGATGGATTTAAACCAAACTTGGCTCACAGGTGCAACATGGCATCCCCCATTTGTTGATGAGGTTAAAGGTCACATACCAAGGTCAAAGGACATGTGAGGTCAAGTTGTAAGATAGGCTGAAAATGTAAAATTGACCTTATTTGAAAAGGTTGAAGTTCAATTGGAACCAAACTTGAGTCATAGGTGCAACATGGGGTCCCTCATTTGTTGATGAGGTCAAAGATCACGTACCAAGTTCAAAGGTCATGTGAGTTCAAGTTGTAAGATAGACTGAAAATGTAAAATAGCAGCCCACAAAAACAAGAAATTGATTAAATAGATATTTTTCTTCATTGGTCACCCTTTTGTACAGATTATTAGACTTGGGATTTGATAGAGAAATAGCTGTGATCCTCAATGCTTTAAATGAACAAGCTCCAGTACGGCAGACCATTCTGTTGTCTGCCACACTAACAGACAATGTGGAACGCTTGGCTGGAATCGCCCTGAAGAATCCAAAACTTATTGACATCGCTCAAGATGTGTCCAGGACTAATGAAGTGGAGCAATTGGAGAAAACTGATGAGGGACAAAGAACTTTTGAGAAAACAGAAATGACAGTGGATGTAGATGAAAGAACTAGAAACAGTGTTGATGAGGATACCAAAGAAGGAAGTGAAGTATTGGAGCAAGTGTCTCAGTCGGACTTTACAACACCTGAGGGTCTGCAGCAACATTTTGTGATTGTGCCAAGCAAACTGCGGCTGGTTACTCTGACGGCATTCATATTGTGGAGATGTACAGTGAGTTGTAAATGGATAACAAATCATTTTATAATGATTAAATTAATATAATATTAACACAGGGTTCGGCCCTGATCATTTTTGCATATCCGCCATTTTGGATTTTTGACCAATATTCCTAGATTTTGTTAATTTTAAAACCAAAGACGAATTTTTTCTTCAATTTTTGTTGTCTTAAATTAATTCTTATCTAATTATCTTTCAGATAAAACATGTCAATGGCTTGTCTTCCACTTGATTTTCTTCTGATGACTATTTTTGTGAGCATTTGAAAAACAATAGCTTCACGGCCGCCATCTTGGATTTTCAGCCAAATTTTCATCAATTTGCTAGTTTTGTGGCATTTTGTAACCATGGACGATTTTTTTTCAAATTTTTCAGCCCACAAGTAATTCTATGACAATTATCTTTCATATAACACAAGTTAAATGCTTGTCTTCGACCTAGTTATCATTTTTTGAATAATTGATCGAGCCGTTTATGTACACGAAACCCGGTGTTAAAATTTAAATTAATATGAGGAAAGACCTTTTGGTATATTATTTACTATTATTATTGTTATTTGGCTTCTTTTAGCCTGGGTAAATCATTGAGACATTGCTTCCCAATGATGCCCAGGGTTGCAGGGCAGTTAGAGACAGCCAAGGGTTTACACCCTACTCTTATTGAAACTGGCTGCAATTTACATACAGGCATGATTTTCCATGTACATGGGTCCGAGGCTTAACATCCCCTCCAAAGAATGGGATATTCACATGGTTTGTGTACCCAAGTCCATATAAACCAGAGCAGAATTCCAGTGTTATTCAATAGTTCTTTGACAAATCCAATCCAGAATTTAGTACCTGATTAAATCCTGACAATTGGCCCCCCTAAGAACTACAACTTTTGATACAGTCTGTGTGATTGGCTCATTACAAGGCGCAACATGAGATGGCCTTTTGAGTAACCAATCAAATAAAGCTATAGATCTGTGTAACCATACCACCATTACGGTATCTGTGATTTGCTCATTACATGATATTACCTTCCAAAAATGCAAATGGTGCGCCCGCAGGCGGAGTGCCCATCTCTCTGTCATTGGCGTTTGGGCCAGACTCCCTCATATAATGTTGCTGTGGGGGGTTCGCCACTCCTCCCGCACAGCGAGTCTGTTTTGCATTCCCAGCATATGCCGGTACCCATTTATACTCCTGGGTGGAGAGAGGCAAGCGAGGTAAAGTGCCTTGCCCAAGTGCACAAAACATTGGCGACAGCGGGGCTCGAACCCACAACCTTATGCTTATGAGGTGAGCGCTGATCCACTGCACCACATGTGCCCCCACATGAGATTACCTTCCAAGCAGCCAATAAATATAGTGCTTAAATGCTGATAAATTGGCAGGTAATGCTCAGGAGAAATAAAAGTTACAAAAATACTATGTGGTAAAATCAAAGGTTACGGAACGTTGCCTTTGAAAAAATCTAAAGGTACACAACTCTTTACCATGTGAAATAAAGATGGTGGCCAGCTACAACTTCTATATTGGATATTTCACATCTAGCTTATTCTATTTAAAGGGCCACGGTCCAATCGCTCTATAGCCTTGTCCCTTGAACCCCAGATTTTATACCGGAAGTGGGCAAAAATTTGGTATCTGAAGAAAGCTGCTATTTTTCTCATTTACTCTGAGAAATCTTAGGGCTAAAGGAGGTTTGGTTTGGATGTTATGAGCAAAAATGTAACCCATTTTGGTCAACCAATATTCATTTTACACAGTACTCTATATGGGGATTACAAAATCACATTTTTGGCTCTCACATCAAAGCGGGTTGAAATTTTGGAGCGAAACTTTACAGATGGGGTTTTGGGACGTAGGCCATTCTTTCATGATGAAAACTTTATATACTTAAATCAGGTCATCCTCCTTTAACATAGTTTTACAGTTGTTTTTGGTGGTTTATTCTCTTTCAGGGTTCAGGGAGTGGTAAGATGTTGGTGTTCTTGTCCAGCCGAGATTCTGTAGAGTTTCACTACGCTCTCATTAGGCACTGTCTTAAGGTCAGCTCCTATCAAGATAGACTCCACATATACGACTACATGGTAAGCCACCAGGAAGTAAATATCATGGAAGGTAATATGGAAGGCATTCAATCTTTTGCTGGTACGACAGGTTTTCAGATTTAAATAAATTTTTCACGTTTTGAGCATACACAATATGTAAAGTCTCCCAAGAGGGATGTGTATTTTCAGATAGATCTAGCCATATGGGCCATTTTTAACTTCTTGTATTCTCATCTCCAGTTGGCACCACATAAATCTCGGCATGTTTTTTGATCAGTAATTGTCTGTCCAACGGCCAATATTTTGAATTCTTCAAGGCTCTATCATCTGTTGTCTTAGGTATTGCTCTTTCATTTAACACCTTGCGTGTAAAAAAGCGTGCAAAATGGCCGAGATAGAACGTCTGAAAGACCTAAAACCTCCAAACCAAACGTTGCAGTTTTTGGATTTTTTTCAATGGGCACTGCAGTGTACTGCGACACGAACATGTGGACCACTCAATATTTGTTCATTCCATGCCATTCAACAATCGTTACACCATCCCCCCGCATGGTTTCTTCTTTTTGGTTTATTGAAAGATATTCATGAGAACCAAAATCCTGTAAAGTTGAGCTCTGTACCTTTTTTCGTTTCACGTACAGCAATTCTAAATTTTGAGGGGGGTCACCTCAAAACATGTAGGCGTGTGAAATTCCATATTCAGAGTGCCATAAGTAAGACTACCCCCCCTCAGATCCTTCAAAATTGCAAATATGTGATCAGAAAAATGTACCTGGTCGCATTTACATAAGTTGGTCTGTCAAATATGGTGGAGATACTTACATTTGTCCACAAATGTTCTGTTCAAAGTAACATCTTTCAGGAAGTACTGAATGTTGACAACAAAATTGGTGTCATTGTGTAGCTATTTTGTTCTTTCTTTAATGCAACAATTCCCATTTCATTTGAATGATAATAGCGAAGTTACGTTTAAAATTGTCCAAGTATTTCAGGGTGGAGTCGGTGGAGGAGCATCGTTGAGGATCAGCCATATACTTACACATCAAAAACGGAAAATACAGAACCAAATTTTCTGACACTTTGTACCTGAAAAGTATTACAGTAAGGAAATTTCTTTGTTCATAAGCAATTGTTGAATACCTAAAGATGTCAAATTCTGCAAATCAACCAAAACATGCATTTATAACAGGGGTGAGTTAAAATTATCAGGTTGAAAAAAAATATCTTTTTGTGACATAATTCTCAATCTAGTTTTGTGTCCATCGGTAAACACGTCTTAATCTTGTGTTTATACAACACTTGGAACTGGTTATTTTGCACTGCCATGTTTTAAAATGTCCAGAAATATTTGATATGATCGTAAATATACAGAGGGTGCTTCAAATTGTATAGGGTGGATTTATTTCATGACATTTTTGTGTATTTAAATCATTTTCATCAGCGTATCAGTCACAATAAATGCTTATATTTGTCCTGTAGACAATTTTGTAAGTGTGAATATGTGGTATGGGTTTAATGCATGTAGGACAAATGATGCTTTCTACATCAGTTATTTCAGATTTTTTTTTCTGTGTGTATTTGCAGGGAACCTATTTTAAATGTGAGAAATGCAGAAGGATTGCCTTCTATTTTTATCACCCTATATGATTTTATATCATAGGACTCCTGGTTTTAGAAGAGGCTTCATGTACTACATACATGTATATACTTTCTGGCTCAACTGTTTTACTAATATTTTATTGTTCAACTTCCATAGCATTAAGCCACTTGAGCACCAGAAAGTTTTGCTCTTACAGGAATTTTTTTTTTCTGATCCCCTGATAATCAAAAGTACACAAATATGGTTATATTGTTTAGAAAGCAACTTGCTCCCATTACACTACCGGGAAAAAAAAAGATTTACACTCTGAAAAGTAGTATAAAAGTATTTTATACATGTATGTTACACTTAAAAATAACATAATTTTTAACACCCTGAAATATTTTAACACAAGGTATTGTGAACTCCTGTCTTCCTTGCTTGTTTGAAGGGCCTAAGTAATACCTTTCTGATCCATATTTAATTTCATCCTACATATCATTCATAAAAGGAAACCACACATTTCACCACCATGACAAGAAAAATGCCTACTTTTTTGTTGTTTCATCACCCCTGTACATTTCTGATCCACCCTGTATTGGACAAGGTTGTACTAGGCTTTTTTTGACCACATTGTAATATAGCTTTCCAAAATGTATCCTTTTTAATGGTCTATAATGTCTGATTAAATGTATACTCTGTTGAATGAAAAAATTCCACAATATTTGTTATTTTCTACCATGTAATAGTTTTTAGGACCAACTTATGGAATGCGACCACCTGCGCCTCTCAAAATACCGATAAAAGTTAACAGGGGGTCAAAAAATGGCCCCAAAAACCACTCGGACCATACTTTGGGGGGGGGGGGCCATTTAAGTCCAAAAGTAAAAGTGATATAACTTCCAAATGTGGGCTGGTGATAGCTTATCTTGAATACTACCCTTG
>JAMKCH010068261.1:0-14146 GCA_023653785.1 Ophioderma brevispina
ACGATACAGTCTGCACCGAGGTCTCTACCTCAGCTACTCAAAATCTTCCCTGATGTCAACTTGTCAAGTTCATTATGCTCTCATTCCAAGACAGATCTGTTGTCCTGGAGACATCAATGGCCGGCAGTAGAAAAGCGCAACTTCGGAATTGTGTCCCACTAGGTTCTGTCCTGGCAGCTCCCCGCCCCGCCAATCTCTTCAACATCTACGTCTCAGATATGCCAAGGGAGATTGTTCGCCTTACTCCTACGCAGACGACACGGCACTTGGAATACTGCTGATTGGTTTGAGTCCTTAGAAACAAGTGTTGCAGAAAGACCTCATCAACTGGTAAGCCAATTCTTCCACCTATGGCACTTGAAACTCAGCAAACCCAAGACCGTCAGCTCTGTTTGTCCCCCTTGCAAATTCTATGCGCAAAAAGGAACTAAACATCACTCTAGAGGGAGAAAACTGTCACATGACGCCAACGCCGAATGCCTGGCGTCACGGTGGACTCGCGGCCTTGCTTTCAAACAACACACCGGGGTCAAGGTCGCTGCGATGACGGGCGTCTCGTTGTCTTGCCTCCTCGGGTGGGCTCGCGGGGGCTGGTGGGATGCGTCCTTTGACGCCTTGCTACGTCAACTGTTTCCTTGGCATGCTCCGCTGCTGGGTGTGCTGCACCAGTGTGGAGTCGCGGCGTGCGTTCACTCATCGTGATGTAGTTTCTGGGGGTGATGCTGGTGGAGAATTGTTGTGGTTGCCTTTTGGCGACGCCTGTGGAATGCCTTCCGGTTCTGTCTGGCAGGCTCCTGCGGCCTTGGGAGGGGCCTTCGGACGATCGTGCTCGCCAGGGGGTGGTGATGGGCCGGTGCTGGTCCCACCGCCGGCGGCCCTTTGAGGGTCAGGGAGTTCCGCGGGGTCCACTTTGCTACCCTGTCCGTGTCGCTGGCGGTCGCGGTGTCCCTGTCGATCATCCGGGAACAAAGTTGACAGGTGTGTGGCGGTGTGTCGTCCATCTGCTTGGACCGGGTAAGTTTGGGACGGCCCGTCATGCAGCCAAGGCTGTGACCTTGATGGGGAAGCCTGGGTCCCTCACAGACTCGGACTGGCGTTGGTCCGTACCAGGAACTTCCTTCACAGATCATTAGATCCTCGCCAAACTGCGAATTGTGAGAGCCACAAACCATTGCCACATCATAGATGACTGTTAGGTCTACAAGTCCCCAAGAGGAATTCCGGGCCTGATCAACCTTGTGTGGATGAGGCTGTCACTGGTTAGAGACGGATTTTCCACTGTGATTTTGGACTGCACGAACGAACGAACGAGCTTTTGTGGTGTGGTGTCGCTACTGCTATTGTTATCAGCAGCACTCAATATAATGAATATCTCCGCTCTGGAACGGATTGCCACAACTTATCTCAGGAGCAGGCGTGGTGGTCAAATCTCACACTTGCCAACCAAATTACCATATTCAACCAGCGATTCAACTTTGAAGTGGCCAAATGGATTGCGCCTACGTGGTTTCACAGCTTAAATTAGCCGTCTTTATGCTTTTTCGAAGCAACCCAATTTACATATTTGAATGAAGACTCGATTAAGAACGAAAGCTTGTGATCGGAAGTAGTTCTGAGGACAAGATTTGGTGGATTCACACGCAATATCCGTTCTGTTGAGCGAAGCATAAAAGCACGGATACCGTGTACATATCGCCGTGCTACAATGCAAGCGTGAATTCGTTAACTTCTGAGACATGATAGCATGTTGCAAGAGTTATATTCTTAGCGTCGTTAGCGAATCATACAAATAGGCCCTACAACAGGGATTGGCATTACATCACCGGGGCAGCTTCAACCCAAGATGAATTGGTTTGTAAATTCCTGTAATTGTTTCATGTACAAAGTCAAACAATCGATCTCTATCACTACATGAAAACTTTAGTCTTATAGGCCTTGGTACGGCGTTGTTGTAGGAGGTACGTACGAATGACGAGCAACCATAAAATAAAACATACAGTATAATGCATGTACCGTGAAATGTAGGGTAACATTTGGGGTAAGTGGGGCCCTTAAGCCGAAATTGGTTCGAACAGAAGACATGGTAGGTTTTTATAAAGAACATTTACTTTTAATATCAACTGTGGGTCATGAGCATTTGTTTAACTACTTTCGTGTATAATACCAACATGCATAGAAAACGTGCTAACCTGGGACAGTTCTACTGTCCCAGTTACCCCATTTATATCCCACATTGGGGTATGTGGGGCACGTACTTTGGGTAATTTATGCAATTAGGGAGTAAGGCTATCACGAAAAGAATATATAGTCACTGCTGTTAATAATTGAAAGTGTCTTCAGAATACTTTATATGACTAACAAAAACACTAATGATATTTATTTTTGCTCGCATAATTTCACGTACTTCGAATAACTTGCCGAAAATTACCTATTTTAAATCATTGTTTGGTCTTAAAATCATATTTTCAGAAAATAGTTTATTTTAATCATATAATTTGTGTATATATGACACAATTTTCTTAGAATTTTTATTTTTCTTTTCTCAAAAGACCACAAATAAAAATAATACCGAGCTAATAGCCATGTCCCACTTACCCTAATGATTTCTTTAGGGGTAAGTGGGGGTGGGGGGGGAAGAACAACAGCAATAAATTAATTAGCTCATTTGCCAATTAATTGGCCGAATTTTATATTTTTTGCAACTACTTTATAAAAACAATTTAGTCATAGTTAAAATGTATAGACTTAACTTTTCTCTACTTTTTCATCAGTTAAAAATATTGCCATTTTTTGATGGGGGGCGCAGGGTCAACCTCAACAGCCTCAGAACTGGCGTTGTCGTCAAGGGACTTCTTCACAATATCTGGAGTAGAGCCTTTTCGCCAAACTGCGGATTGGTGAGAAGCCACGAACCATAGTCCACATCATGAGGGGTTGTATGACTGTGAGGTCTAACAGTCCCAAGAGATTCCTGGCCTGATCAATCCTGGGGATGAGGCTGTCAGCTGGTTGGGGACGGATCTTCCGCTGATGATGTTGGACTCTGCACGACGTAACGAACGAGCCCCTTGTTGTGGTGTGGTGTCGCTATACTGCTATTGTTCTCAGCATCACTCAATATAATGAATATCCTCCCTCTGGACGTTGCCACAACTTATGCTCAAGGATCACAAGGATTGGTGGTCCAAAATCTCACACTTGCAACCAAATTACCATATCAACCAGCGATTCAACTTTGAAGCGGCCATATGGAATTTCGCCTACCGTGGTTTCACTGCTGAAATTAGCCGTCTTTATGCTTTTTCGAAGCAACAAGTTTACTATTTGATGAAGACTCGATGAGAACGAAAGCTGGTGTTCGGAGATAGTTCTGATGACAAGATTTGGTGGCTTCACCGCAAATACCGTCTGTTTTGCGAAGCCATAAAGGAAGCAACTGATACCGTGTACGATCGCGCCGTGCTACAATGCAGAGCGTGAAATTTCGTAACTTCTGAGACTGTTTATTATCCATTAGCATGTTGCAAGAGTTATATCTTAGTGCGTCGTTAGCGATCATAACAAAATAGGCCCTAACAAACAGGTTTTGGCATTAATCACCGGGGCAATCTTCCACGACCGGAGAATTGGTTTTGTAAATCCCTGTAATTGTTTCATGTACCAAGTCAAACACTCGATCCTCTTATCACACATGAAAACTTATCCTTATAAGCCTTGTACGGCGTTGTGAGGAGGTACCGTAGCGTGGGTGGGTACCGAATGAGACGAGCAACATGAAAATACATACCAGTATAAGATGCATGTACAGTTAAATGTTTTGGTAAAGTGGGTAGTGGGCACTTAAAGCCCTAATCTGGTTCGAAACAAAGACATTGTAGGTTTTATGAAAAACATTTACTTTTATATCACTGTGGGTCAATGAGGCATTTGTTTAAACTACTTTGTATAATACCGCACCATGCATATAAACCGTGCTAACTGGGAACATATCTACTGTCCCAGTTACCCACCCATATCTTCCCACATTGGGTTAAGTGGGACACGTACTTTGGGTAATTTATGAAATTAGGAGTAAGGCTAATCACGAAAGAATCATATTCACTGCTGTTAATAATTTGAAGTGGTCTTCATAATTTTGATCTGACATAACAATAACAAAATAATGATTTAATTTTTTCGCTTCATAATTTTCACGTACTCCGAATACTTGCCGAAAATTACCTATTTTAAATCATTTTTGGTCTTAAAATTCATATTATCAGAAAATTGGTATTTTTAATCCATCTATTTGTGTATTATAATGACACAATGTCTTAGAATTTTTTATTTTTCTCAAACTACACCAAAATAAAAATAATACCGCTAATTGCCATGTCCCCACCCTTACCCTAAGTGAATTTCATCATGTGGGGTAAGGTTGACAGCAGGCATAATTAATTAGTCTCTATTTGGCATATAATTGGCAGAATTTTTTATAATTTTTTGTCAACTTCTCCTTGATAAAACAATTTATTCATAGATTAAATGTATAGACTTAAACTTTCTCTACTTTTCAGTAAAAATATTTGATTTTGTCATTTTTAGGTTGCAATTAACAACACCCTTAATTAAAGAATAATATTTTTCCGCAGATTTGGCCTAAATTGCGGTCAGTGTTCCCCTTTGAACCTTTTAAAACACTTTCAAGATAGAATAAATTCCATTCTGAGTTTGAATGTAGCAGAACATGTTGACGGTAGATTTGTTTGGCACACCTGTGGTCGATGTTGCCAAATTTTATTCTTGATGAGGACACGAAATATGTAGTTGTGTCCACTTACCATCCACCAACCCCCTTTTTTACCTAACTATTTTTTTATTGGCTTTTCTTTCGTGCTCAGCCCAATTTTGAACTCACCCTCCGCCACCTCAAATCATCATCACAGATATCATGTCATTTCGCCAGCTTCCGAGACATTCTCGGTCTTGTTTCTAATATGGAACTGAGTTCACTGCCTATCTCCTACACGTTAGACAGGTCGAAAAAAATATTTTCATAAAATAATCTGGGTTTACAGCCCATTTTTTGAATTTTGTCCTCAGATCATTTGTAAGTAAATAAAAAGCCTCATGGTCCAAAAGAGAGAAAGAAATGCCAAAGGGTGTTTCATCATGGCAAAAAAAGCAATGTTGTCATGGCCGTCGCGATGGACTTCCACATGTGCAAAATTGTGCACCGCTCCAGAAAATCATTAATCTTCAAGATCGTAAATGCGGAACTGCTACTTTGAACAGAAAAGAGGTAAGTTTAATACTTACCTATCCACATCAACCAAGAAAATTACTGATATTTGAGGTTTGGGGTCGGATATTAACTCGCTAAAATTTATCTAACCTTCACGTGTAACAGTATAAACGGTGACCCACCCCCGCCCCCCCCCCCGTGGAACTCGGCTACCTTTGCCTATATACAAATCCGACCAGCCAAATGATAGACAGAATTGATCCGCCATTACTGGGGGGCATCCAACCCAAAACCTACCCAAATCTTTTTGTACGTCTGTACCACACGCCTTGATTAAGTATAATTCAAAAGCTACACCTAATCGCACAATTGGGTGAATTCAAGCAGGATGCAACCCCAGCTATGGGCTGCAGTGAGGTGTTGGAATCTGTCAAAACCGATTCGTGTATAAGATTTCTGAGTTTTGACTGACATATTTGAAAAATAAAGAAGCTAAAAAATTCCCTCAACATCTAGCATCTTTAACAGTGTACATTCAATACAAACCAAATTAAAAGCACAGCTGAATTTCCATCACCTGAAATCTGGATGTAACAAAGTTGAGGGTGTCGAAATTCGGACCAAGTTATTGCATGCAGGTATTTTTTGGCCTCCAAATCACAACATTTTGATTCCAAATGGTACCAAATCCCTACCCTGAGAACCCAAGACTCTTAGGAAGAACCCGATTACAAAATCAGTTAACAGTTGCTATATTGGATCAGGAAATGGGATCGAGTTAGAAGCATTCGGTGCCATGCCCCGTCTTTGCGTTGAGATCCGTCACAGGTGATGTGTCACCGAGGCAGTATAAGAGCTTATCAGTGATTTAAATGTTTCAAATTCCATGCGTGACATGACACTTGCTACTATTACCGTTTCATGGCTATCACTAAGTAGCATTATTTTGCATTGATTTGAATTTTTGAACATGTTGAAAACATTTAAGATTAGCTTACACCATATGCTGGTAACTGGGATGCCAAAAGTACGTCATTGAAAAGTACCACCTATGACTTAACTGCATTGAAAATAGTCCTTTTACTAACGCCTTCAATGCATTGAAAATAGTCCCTTTTACTACAGAACCACGTGTATAGTCACACATCTTAATCGATTACGCTGTGACAACGGGGAGATACAGTAATGCTTTCTGCTTTGCGTATTGTAGTTATAACGGTAACGCATGAATAGTTTGGGATCAGGTGTCAGGTCACGTTGTCGGCCAATCAGGTTCAGTTGCTCTTCGGGGCGACCGATATTATAAATCCGACTATGTTAATTCAAGGTCTGTACATGATGACCCTCTGCCCAAATGCTATTATTTTTCCAAAAGACAACCGTTTATGTAAATGTCTAACCATACAAAATTTAACCGTTTCCTCTCCCTACTGAGTCAAAAACCGACTACGATGACGATAATCGGTTGTTTTTTTCCAAGTAGGATACGTACGTCATTTTTACCTGAATGGGTCCCCCGAAGCAAAATAATAAACCACTCAATTGCCGTGACGTCATCAACTCATTTATTTTTTTCAAGAATTGGCTGTTATTCCCATAATAAAATTCCCTTTTTAAGTTCACATCTGTATATTTGTTCTTTAATCATTAATATTTCAATTGTCCCCGCATGAATGTGAAAAAGATGGTCCATAGTCTACAAACTGAAAAACATAGTCAGCCGGCTAATATAACCCTTACCGTTGACCTGTAATGAACAGATGATCCCCCGTTTAGTTTTAGCAGGCCTGACAGCCACTGCGCGCGGCTGCGGGGTTTATGCGTCAAGGAGGCTGACAATTATTATTACTCTACCATCAGGAAATCGTACAATCGTTTCGCTTCACTTAGGGTGTCAGTTGACCAGCGAACACCCCTATCAGGACATCAGGCAGTGGCTGAAACATAAAGGTTGGCCAAAAGTGTTCATTTTTGCTTGTGGAACATGAAGTTGAGAAAAGATACATGCACAAACAATTTTTTAAATCTGACCCCCTTAGTTTGCTTTTAATAGCCCCCCCCCCCTTTATGTTACCACTAATACCCCAAAAATTGACCAAATATGGCTTAATTTTGCTTCATGTTTGCAACTGCCAGTTTGTGTATGGTAGCTTAATAATTTTCAATATGAAATTTATGACTTTAAAGGTCTCAGCAAAAAGTACATTCCAACCACTCTCTCAGATTTGACTATGGGGGTCTGAGGAATTTTTCCTCTCCCTGTGCAAGAATCTTAAATTTTGCTTTAAAAACTGTAATTTAAAAAGCAAAAATACGCATCAATATCTTCAAGGGCGCCCCTACCAACCCTCATTCATTGGTTTAATTCTCCATACAAATAAGTCACATTATTAGGCAGCAAATCATGTGAGGGTTAACATATCCCCCTCCCTAAAACAATAATATTAAATACCTATGGCGAGAATTCATTCTATCAAGCACCTAATTTGAAATCCGAATTTCACGTGACCTATGTTCCATGCTTCCACTGGCAAGTTCAAAGTTTTGGCTCAAGGCAAGAAGCTCTTGTTCAACTCTGTCGGCTTTTTCTCGCTTTTCATGAATTTGAGGGGGTTTCATACAGGGAAGATTAAAAGTACGAAGTCCTTTAATCAAGGCTGTGCCCCTGAGTAGCACAGCCACCGCACCTAACCACAATGGGGGTTGTGTTTGTAATCCCTATATAGTAGGTTCCAGGATCAGTGTGCACGACTGACCACAAGAGTAGACAATTGTAATCAATCTTTCCTAGACTGCTATCCCCTTCAATGCTAAGGCCACCCCTGGGAATAGATACTCTTCCACTAAAGCCTGATTTCACTCCTGCCAAGCACCATGTTCAAATAATTGAGATAATATCATAATGCAATAACACTGTGAAAAAATAAATACCAGTTTTTCGGTTCTTAGCAAGCAGCCTTATCAAGCCCTTGTTTGTTGTAGCAGGTTAGTGACTGGAGCTTTTCCATTTTATTTCATGAACAGTTTGCAAATGGAATATATACGTTGTAGTAATAGAAATAACTTTAGTGAGCAGGTGAGTGAGAGTGAGTGAGTGAGTGAGTTGTAATTGCAAAGTTACAGATCTAACACGATATCAATAATTAATGCCACTGACCTCAGATTATCTACAAGTAAAAATGTTTTGAATGCCTACCGGGAAAACCCTTCCTTGGAGGAAAGAGTGGAGCAGCGTATCCCTCCTCGCCTTTCACCAATGACGTCTCGGGTTCGAATCCCTGTTGGGCTCTTTCTCGGCGGCTTTATGTGAATTCGTTTTCAAGATCTGTACTCATTCCCGCTTGTTTTCTCCTGGTACTCCGGTTTCTTCATGCATCTAAAAAGGTTCATGGCACACATCTGTTCTGGTATTATGGTTTCTCTGATGTGCTGAGCTTCAATTATTGCTTCCGCACAGCGCAATGAGAACGTTTACGTGGGTACGTCGCCCGGGGGGGGGGGGCACTTGTATTCCAAGGTGGATATCATGCTCGTGTACAAAAACGCGTAATTAGGGTCGTTGTTTGAGACAGGCGAGTTGTACGCGCGTACATGTTTTAGGGTATCAAAATCATCAAAAATTCAAAATTAGGGTATGTTTTCACGTCAAAAAGGGTTGTAGGTGTGATATTGAACTACTTGTAAATAAAAAAATCAATTAAAAATGCTGGAAAACAGTTTTGTTCCGATTTTCTCCTGATGTTCACATGTAGATTCACCGAGTGTTTGTGTAACCATTTTAGCCTTATTTTAGCTCTCTATGTCATCGTCTTCTCCTCCAACACATAAAGCATTTATAATTAGGAGTTTCATTTCTTTTTGTGACTGATCGTTAACAAGTATAAGTACGTAGAACGAAATTAGGGTCTGCTCTAATTGAATCAAAACAAGTTTATGAATATTCAGTGCAGTTTTAGTTCAATGCACTGTGACTTTGCAGAAAAATATGCCAATAAATTACGACATCCGACAAGACTCATTATCCAAAAGAAATAGGACAACTTTAAAAGACTTGAAATTGAATGTAATGGATTTGAATTGTAACCCAAACTGATAGCACAAGAATGCCAAAATTGATATAAATACGAAAATGCAATGAAATCATGTGATAAATATTTAATTTTATAAGGGCCAATTAGCCCGATGTTTAGTAATGGTTAAAAGGTACATTTTTATGAAACAGTGCGTGTTTAGGGTAGCAAATTTATGTCCAAATACTTGTTTAGGGTGTATTTTTTTAAACTGTAATGCAATTGTTGGATAGTACAATCGAACCAAAAACTTGTAAGGGTTGGACAAATCAAAACCCAAAAGTATGTGTTTAGGGTAGCAAAATCAACCAAAACATGGTTAGGGTTATTCTTCTTAGGGTACGTTTGGGATGCCATACACGAGCATGATATCACCTTGAATAAAGTGGTCCCCCACGGGGTACGTCGCGAGTAAAAAGTACTCGAAAAAATAAAACTAAAAATAAAAATCGAATTAATATAGTTATGGGCATGACAGGACCTCCTGATCTATTGACAGAAAGAAGAAAAAAACTTTTAAACAAAGGAAAATTATATCTGTAAGAAACAAGTTAAAGGTGTAAACACAATACAGTAAAGGATGTTGTTAAACACCAATAAGTTCAGTTTCATGGTTCGCTCAATTGGAGGCCGGGTCACTGCAAAAATTTTGCTTGACCCCTGGGGATTCAAAATCTGTTCACGAGACAGGGGGACTGGGTTACTCAAAACTGGGTTCTGGGGGTTATGCACAGATGGAATTGAGACGGGGACAACTCGGGCGTCGGACAAATGCTCCCTTTCGGTCTGAAAAACTCGGATCGTCACGCTGTCACGGCGCTTCTCATTCTCCCTCACACATTCGATTGCATAAACCGGTGGTGTGTTTGTGTGTGTTATGATGTTGCCACACGCGCTGCCACGCGAATCAGTATCTTCTTGGTGCTTATGCTTAGATATATGGAAAACTGGGGCGTCGGACAGGTTTGACCCCGAGCGCAGTGGGCCCCTCTTTCATGCTCCCTTTCGGACTGAACACTCTCGGAATCGTAACGCTCTGTCACGGCGCTCCTCATTGTCCCATACACTCAATACATAAACGGTGGTGTGTGTGTTTTTAAACACAATAGCAGTCTTCTTTCTTTTAAGACAGGGTATTGGACTCGGGCTACCTATGGTTGCAAAAGTTCTAGTTGTGACTAGAATATTTCAAAGAAGATTTCATTTGAGCGAATGGAATTGGCTTCGCTGGGGGAGCCTTGGGAATGACTTTGATGGCGCCTCTCATGACTATTGGTCAAACATCTATGGAGGGAGGGGCGATCTCCGATTTTAAGTGCGTTAAGTTTTAACATTTGTATAGCTGGAATTGTCATGAAGCCGCCAACTTTAAGTTTAAAGGACCATCCGAGAACAATTTACATTCCGATTCACTTCTGACACTCAAAATGATGCAAATCACACGTGTTGTGCTAGTGATGTCCGGGAGAAGATAGGGGTCACCATCCTGGGTCATGAACCTGGATTATGCTTTATTTAGCGGCATCACTTTACAAGAAGTTGCTATGTCTGGCTGGATGTTATTTCTCTTTTTACATTTTCAACATGTTAGGATTCTCCAACCAGATCGCTGCCTCTGTTCATCCATAGGTGGGGTTGGGACATTAACAGGTCGAATCATCACTGGCCCTATAGGTGACAGAATTTATATCTCGGTAGGAGCTTTGATTGGTGTGTTAGCTCTTGGTGGCTGCGTCAATCTAATTTTGTATCCGTTCACATCTTCCTACTGGGGATTGTGTATTCTATCTTACATGACTGGTAGTTGTTGGTACTACGACTCCAGTATATATTACATTGATATTAAAGGGACCTGTTTCCAAAGAAAAGGACAATTGTTTTCAGTGCTGTTGGTCTACCTTACATGATGAGAGGGATGGCTGCTCGCGGGGAGGTCCTTAACAGGTACTTGTAATAAAGAAAATCAAAAAGAATACTTATAAGCATACGACTATACAGACACGGGAGACAAGGAGCTTCCAAGTCTCCATTAATGTAAGAATTTGTATGTGTTCTTCATTATAAGGGAACATAGAACCCTCTACCTTATCCGATAATCTGGCACTTTCACACAGGGGTTATGCGTGAATCCAGGTCAGAATCCCTTGACTCGTCCAAAGTCTCGATTAATTTGCAAAGTTTATTTCCACAATGAGGAATAGATGTCATTTGGGGGGGGACCTTTACCACAAAGTTACATATGAGAACCGTTATAAAAACAGAATAATAAATTATCAAAACCAAACACTCTTTAATCCATCTTTGTCATTGGAGGGGTAGAGGGAGGAGAGGGAGGAAAGATGAGAGATGGAAATGAGCAAGAAGGAGGGGTGAGACGAGACTCGGAAAAGAGAGAGAGACTACAGCATGAGCATGAGAATGTGGATTGTCTTTTACCCAAAACTCTTTATTTTATTTTTTTTAGGTGGATTTATGAGCAACGGGGAGCTTTATTGGCATTTTACACGTGGCGGCATTGAGGCCTTTGTGCATTCTTGATTTTGGTGAAAACCCATGGATAAAACCTAGCTGTTTGCTGTTGTGTTGCATTGAAGGATTCACTACGGACCTCTGAGTGCAAAGCCGTAACGTAAGCGAACGTAATGCAATGCTCACATAGGGTGGATAGATTCCATAATGAAATACTACTTAACGCCTGCGACGTGGGAAGCACAAGGTGGACAACGGTACAATGATGGAATGTCGATCGTGCGTCGTGAAAGGACACCGTCCTGCGCGTCACTAGCTGAAATGCCAAACGTGAGTGTGTATCTCTACGCTAATCTCTCAACAATCGGGATGTATGTTCTGGGTATACTGCAAACTTGCTGACGCTGACAAGACAACGGACTGATGAGCAAATATAGTCGCACTCTAACTCTTTAAAGACATGGCCCGTGTTCACGAACCAACTTATGACTGCGTAAACTCTTATAGTGCAGGGACTAAGTCATACTATGAAGGACCTTTGATATTGTAACGGAATTGAAAATAAGTCCATTAGTTAGAGTTTTATTGCATTTGAGCTGTTGTAGAGGGCGTTGTTATAATAGAAGTTGGTGACGTTTCACTGTAAAACCAATAACAGCGCCCGCTCTTATAGCCGTCGGGAGGCTTCTTCCCGATCACCAGGGCAGTATCTTGACATCCTGACGGACGAACTGGGTAACGAATTTCCATTATTTCACCCCAAATCAGCGTCCAAATTATCTTTAGTTCATGCTTATGTTCTCACTCTAATGTATGTAGATCATGTAAATTGATTAGTTGTGATCAGGCTTGAGGCATTGTTGGATGGAAATTGACTAAAAGTTTCGGTATTGATTTGTCGTACGAGCGATTTGTACACACACACTGTCATGCGTAAAGGGTTTTTCCGCTTTTTTTCATTTTCATTATGGTCAGATATGTCACTAATTTTTCTCTTATTTCGTAATTCAATATTAGGACGTGATTCTACTGTTGTAACCTCGTGTGTGTAGCTCAGTAGGGGATTAGACATTTAGGGTGGGGAAGAAAAAGCTCTGAGTTCGGGTGAAATTTAAAGATATGTGTTGTTTGTTTTATCAAATGTCATTTTTGCGTCAAGTGTCGCGTATACCGTGCCACATGAGCGCGCTGTGTTCAGAGTACTATGGGCGTAGTGCTCCTGCTTATTATCTAATCTGCTGTCGTCATATCCTCCACAAAGAACTCTGCGTTCTGCTCAAGACATTACCCGGCCCGCCTTAATGTAACAAGAACAAACAGGTCGTAGGGACAAAAGTCTTTCAGCGTCAGCTGGTCCACAGTCTTGGAACAATCTCCCTCGTACTATAAGAGAAACTGGCAATATCTCTCAATTTCGTTTGTGTAATCTTAAGACTCACCTTTTTTCCATGCTTAAATGTGGCTGTATCACTTGCGCTATGATCTAGATGGAATACAAATGCTAATTGTTGAGTGTTATGTTAATTGTAAGGCTGGCGGGTTGGTCACCGTTATAGTTAAGGGTTGGTGATGGTGCTAGTGAATGGAAATAGGAATTGCATGGGGTATGTTCAAGTGAATGATGGCGTCTGATGAGGTGATGGGTGATACCCGGGGTGATGGTGATTAGTGATGTAAATAGGGGTAAGGTACGAATTGTAGTAGGGCGTCCATGTTTGTCTCACATGTTGATGTTGTTATATTGACATTTTACCTTTTTAATATTAGATTAGGTCACAATATTTATTCCTTCCTTGATTCTTCCGATCACCAGTTCTCATGATCACCAGGTCCATTTGGTCGCTTGTAATACAGAGGACTTTTAATGCCTGTACACAGGATTTTCTTCATAGAGCAAAGTTTAAACTTGTGTTTTCAGAGCTGCAGTTCCAAATTGGGTTCAGGGTGTTATTCAGGATCAAAATTTAGGTTAACGGGTCACGGTTGGGTTTTGAATAAAGACTTGGACTACAACAGAGTCACAGAGGGAGGTGTCTGATAATTCTTTGGTCCAGAGTGTGGCATTTGTAGAAAAGTTTAAAAGTTTTGTTTTTTAAAAATAAAGGATATTTTGTGTGTCGTAAAAGAGAAACGCTTGTTGGTCTTCTTTGCAGTTGACAACTTGGGTTCCATCCCCATAACGGACTCAAAAGTTGTAATTTATTTAAATAGTACAGTGCAGTCGGTAGCGGAGCAGCCGAGCTTTTTTAAAAGTGCTCTAGTTTTCGGAGTTCCACTCCCCACCCGTTACAACAAAAAACAACCCACCGTTCTTTGAAGGATAAATATATAGATTTTTAAGAAAAATGATGGTTTGTGGTTGCAATATTTGGTGGCAGGGACG
>JAMKCH010068262.1:0-46637 GCA_023653785.1 Ophioderma brevispina
TTGAGCGTCCGTGTTTTGGATACGAGGGGAGAAAAGGGAAAAAAATCTTGTACTCCTTATGTATACATTAAGGGTGAGTTTAATGGACGAGGCACAGTTATTCTGCTCCCTGACCCCCCAAACTAATCGACGCTGTCCAAACTTTTTCCTGCGGGCACGATGGGTTGAATCTACTTAATAAACATATTTTATAACAAACAAGGGTGAAGATTAGTCGTCTGAAAGGATTTTTCACCGTTATTATAACATCAAACATTAAAACTCCACACAAGAACATGCTCTTTGATCTTTTAAATCATTCTTAATACATAATCCCATCATTTAACAGTCTACAAACAACTAGGGTGACCTGAAGATGGGTCATTCTTTAAAAGGGGTGGCCGATTTAAATATGTACGGTGTGGGTTCCTATGGACCCCCAGAATTTGTTTTTGCGCTGGCCCGCTTATTTAACATGTTTTCAAAATAACATATTTTCTCAAATGGAGTACAGTGGTCGCTCATAACTTCCACATCAACCACCCCTTTTACCCTAAGATTTCCACAGGGTACATAACTAGTATTAACATGTTTTTTAAATAACTACCAAGTAACAGTATCTTCACCTTCTTAACGCAATTGATGACGAACACAAAATCTTATCATGTACATGTTTTCTAAATAACATATTTTCCCAACCAAATAATAACGTAATTAACGTGTTTCCTACATGAACATGTAAGACAACAGTATTTTTCTCAACAACAGGGTGAAGATGTGGCGTTCTTTAAAATAACAACTCTTAACATTTAACATGTTTCGTTGGTTAGTTAGTTCTAAACTTTGCGACGCCGCCGCTGACAGCGGCTGCACCCCTGAGCTTCAAATTAGAACCCAAACCCGATTTCACCAACAGTATAAGGCTTCGCGGCGCCGCCGCTGCCCCACTGCTGCAACCCGAGGAGTTGAAATTATATGAGGCAACTAACTTTGTTGTACTTTATTACTTATGAATCAATATTTACATTTACTTATTTATTTTATTATTTATTTCTAAAGATGATTTGTAAAACGCAATAAACATTTTTCTCAAAAACGATATTTCGTACTCAAACTAACATTTTTCTTCAACCTAATAAGGAGTGTGATGAGTTCTGCCATTTAAATAACAACTCTTAACATTAACGTTTTTGTTGGTTGTTAGTTCTAAAACTTCGCGACACCGCCGCTGCGCGCTGCAACCCTGAGCTCAAAAAATTACACCCAACCCCAATTTCACCAACAGAAAGGGCTTCGCGGCGCCGCCGATGCAATGGCTGCAACCCGAGCTTGAAATTCGATGCAGCCCAAATATGTTGTATTGATTTATAATTTTATTATACATTTAGTAATTTACTATTTATTTATACATTTATTTATTTATTATTTAAGTTTCTAACACTTCGCGCCGCCGCCGCGCCAGCAGCGCAACCCATAGCTTCAAATTTAGCCCCAAACCCGATTTCACCAACATTTAAAGTGACAGGGGGAGAATTTTTTGGACTAGGCAGACGACAAAACATGACTCCAAAACTTAGTTTTTATGAACAAGTAAGCGGGTAAAAATAACACAATTCTTCTAAAGTAGATTGTCCATATTTGTTCTTTGATACAACCACATCAAAAAGTTACGCCTTATACAATCGGACAAAAAATAAAGTACACATAAACAACGATTTTAAGCTATTGTCTTTATTTTTTCAAAACCTGTCGTGTGCGAACATTTGTGGCGGGGTGTTCCCAGATCACATCACATTTCATCTGGATCACCGGCGCCGCCGCAGCTCCGTTAAAAAAGTTGAGATTCGCGGCCCGCCGCAAAAAAAAATGGTAGGGTATTCTAAAGGGACTTCGCCTATCGGGACGTGCGAAACAGCAAGTGCTCATAACACGAAACCGCAAGATCGCCCGTCAACTCAAACTTTGTGAATAAGCTGTTCCAAGGGATATCTAGTGAACAATGAATAAACAGAAGGTGCTGGAATGACGAGATGAACCTTAAGATGTGACAACATTATTGGGAAAATTATCTTTAGATCTATTTAGAACTCTTGAGCGTACACCTTTGGGAACCCACCTTAAGATAAAGAGGCATCAAGGATGCTGGGGTACTCCAGATTGGGTGTTGGAGTTGTACAATGACAGTGAAACCCACTTATCGGTAGGCCCTACACGCAAACAAAGGCATTTGCTAAAGAGTGAGAATTCTATATCCTACCGTTCCCTCGTCTAACTGCAATTTTTTCCCACTTTCAAAAATCACGAGCGGACCCTCTTGTTTTTAGGGAGAAATTGCCCCTAGCTCTTAACAAATAATGCCACCACCGTTTTTGCGGTGATCGTCAGGTATGTAGTTCTTTTCCGAAAAAGGATTGTTATTAGGGATAATAGGCTTTCTAGCCAGTGAAATTTGGTTTCATGTTAAGGCGGCCAAACAAAAAAATCAAGTGTGTCCAGTAGGTAGTCCAAAAACTAAATGTAAAATGCACTTTTATTTAATTAAAAAAAATAAAGAAAGAAATTGAAAAGGGTTTCCCCGAATTGCCTCAAATTGGCTAAATGGCAGTCAAGACAGTTGGCAAATCATACCTTTGATGTCCAAATATTAGTTTATAACAAAAAAATATTGTTTGTCACTTGGAAATCTTATATTTCTGGTTTGTCTTAACATGCAATTCTCCTCAGTAAATAAAGAAAAACAACAAACTATGGTAAAATGGCTCCAAATTAAATGTGGATACTACCTGGCAACAAAAACATTTGATCCCTGCCGTGCCAACTCCATTACACAACCCATCACCCCAACCATGGTCCTGGATCCAGCAATTTCTGACTACCCCCACCCCATCAACCAACAACTCCACCACACAAGGGAATTACATGACTTTGTCCTTGTCAAAAACCACTGATGTCCGTACTCCATCAACCAGTGGGCAGCAAAATGCTACAAGACTGTAACTTAAATAGGTTTAAAAAATAATTTTAGCACCCAAGTTAGGCTTAATGTGGTATATCAGGGATTTTAAACAGTAAAATTTAGATTTGAATTGAGGCTTAGGAAGGGTGTGGTATGGCCAGGCAAGGGAGATTAGTAACAGGAAATTATTTACAGAACACATTAACTGCTGTTTCTCAACTTATTAAAAACTTTGAAGAAAAAGATCTTTTTACATGTGACATCTTCCCCAATTTCAATTTCCAGGAATTGCAGAAGCAAAACTACATCCTTCACCGGTCAGGAATGGTCAAGGTTATTAAACCCTTGATCTATGTTATGGAAGCTTAATTGCATTTGTATAGGCATTCCCCTTCCTGTCAGACACCAATTACTACCAACCATTTTTTAGAAAACTTCCCACCGGTCAAACCAACAGATCATGAAAAAGTATTAATTCACTGAGCCTGTCACACTGAATGACTTATAAAATTTTGTCAGTACAGATGCCTGTCAATTTGGTTCTTTGTTTTTTTTTTTCAATTTTTGCTCTTAACAAACCTGTACCGGGGGGGGAGGGGGGGGGGGGGGCAATTTGGAGTGGAGAAAGGCCCCAAAAAATGGGGGTCTCCAAAAACTAGGTTGTCGAAAAATTTCAGAAAAATAAGCTGACGATCTCTCCTCTCTTTCTAGCTACTTTTGAGGGAAGTTTTGAAGAAAAGAAAAGTTTGAAGAAAATTTGGTTTAAATAGGCTTTGGACATGAAAAGTAGGGACTCTGGAAATGAAATGGTTCTAAAATGGAGTCACGGGAACTGAAAAAGAGCCTGAAAATGAGGATGATAGGAGGTACATAACCCATACTTCCTCCCAATGTGAGAAACCATACTTCCTCCCAATGTGAAAATCAATCAATTCAATTCAATTTCAATCAATAATTTTTATTCAGCATAACATAGCGAACGTGACAGAAATGTAAAATACAGTATAATATATTAATAATACATAAGTAGCAATGAAGACTGTACTAAGATAAAACTGGTGGAGGTATATGATATGATATGCTAGGACCAGAAATGAACAACCCGATAGGGCTTATGTTATTGCTGCCTGTACCAACATACAAGTAAATATACTCAATATACAATAATTATACAACAAGAGTGATATAGAAAAATTACATAGGTAATAACATAACAAAAAAAACGAGACAAACACACAAAAATAAAAACAATATAAGCTAAACAAACAATTTTTAATTGGGAAAACGGGATACGCACATTTGGAAGGGAGGAGAGAGTTACAAACATGTCTTGCTGACGTATGTAATAATATTTCATAATGAGGGGAAGCAGAGATTAAGTGAAGGAAAAGGTAAGAGAGGGAGGATAGAAATAGGATGAAGAAAAAGGTGAGTGAGAGAAATAAGGATTGGCGAGAAATTAAAAAGAATTGTACTGGTTGATGAAAGGTTTTTTCAGATGAGCTTTAAAAGTATTTTTGTTTGTAATGTATGATGTATTCTGCATATCACTTCCAAGTTTTGCCGCCGTGATTCACTGGAATAAAGTGCTTTTCAGAGGAAGATTTGGGAGGGAAGATGAAGTTTGTCGGTTTGTCTGGGTTATAGATGTGGGTTTGTCTGTTTGTGGTAAGTAATGCTGAAGTTCGGAGGTACACTGTGTTGTGGTAGTCAAACATGAAGAGCGCTGTTTGAAGTTGGTTGAGGTGATCTAATTTAAGTGTTTTCAGTGAGTGAAATAAGGCAAAGTGTGAGTTCAGGGGGGTGAGTTTGTGCTAGTGCGAATGGCCCATTTCTGTGTGATATTGAGTTTGGTGAGTCGTGAATGGACTGTTGGAGGCCATATGCTGTTACAGTAAGCTAAGGTATGGGAGACTAGTGTGTGTAAAGTGATTTAAGGTGTAGTCTGGAGGTGGGTTTGACTCTGTAGATTGTACCAATTGAGTGAGACGCTTTGCGTGGTGACAGAGTTGATTGCTTCATTACATGTTAGTTTGTCGTCGATTGTGATGCAAGAAATTTGGTTGAGTGTACCTGGGAGATTCTCTGGTTATATATGTTAATGTTGGTTGTGAGTATGTTGTGTGTAGAGAAAAGCATGTAGTTAGTTTTTAAAACATTGAGAGAAAGTTTGGTTAGCCCGAAAACAGTCAGTGATTTTTGCGAGTGCGTGATTCATGTGTAAAAAGTGCACTAAGTTGGGTTTGAAAGAAAAATATTTGTGTCATCTGCAAATAAGATTAGTTTGTGTTTTAGAGATGTTAGTGATGGCTTCTGTAAATGATGAAAAGTAGGGTCCAAGGATTGAGCCTGCGGGATGCCAACTGTGATAGTTTGATGGATGATGCGGTGGAGTGTACGTAGACAGATTGTGAGCGTTTAGTTAGGTAACTCCTCAACCACTCCAAGGCTACTCCACGGACACCTTAATGATAAAGCTTGTGAGAAGAATGTGTGGTCAATGGTGTCGAAAGCCTTGGAGAGATCAAGGAATACCCCCATGGTGTGGCGTTTATTTTTATTGCAAGGTTGAGGTGGTTGTTAGTTCAAGGAGTGCCTGTAAGTTGAGCGTTGGAGGCCTAAAACCGGATTGTTCATCGACAAGAATGTTGTGCTGTTGAAGAATGTAGACAGACGTGGGTACATGACTTTTTCAAGTAGTTTTGGAAAAAAGTGGTAGAAAAGAATGGGCCTGTTAATTTGCATGTTATGTGCATCTTGTTTTGATAAATTGGGAATGACTTGGTGATTTGAGGTGATCTGGGAAGGTGCCGGTGAGAAGTGATGGTTAATATGTGCATCAGAGGCGAAATGATGTTATCTTATGATTTGTTGGCAATCCCAGATCAATCTGTCGTGTCGTACCCGCACTTTTACCAGGTTTTAACAAGTGCGAAGTTGATGCATTTCATCAACAGTAAATGGATCAGGAACATGAGGTGATGTGTTTTTGGAAGGTGTTGTTAAATGGGTAATTGAGGGTGGAATTTTGTAGCTAAGTTTTTTGCCAGGGTAGTGAGGTGATCGTGAATGTGTTAGCACGTCAAGCAGGTCAGTTTCTGTATTATATGAGTGAAAAGGTCAGGGATTTGATTAGTGGATACCTTCCTGACTAGAATGTTGTTGAGGAATGTCAGGTTTTGGTGAGATCATTTTTGAGTTCGAATTGATTCTGGTTGCTGATTTTTTCTTGGCAATACGAAGAATGTGAAGTAATTTGGTTTGTATTGGTTTGTATTGTTGTGTGGTTCTTTTTTGTGTGTTTTCTTCAGGTATGTTTTATAGAGAGGCCGCGCTTGTGTTGATTGACTTGGAAATTGCTGAACGTAATCCAGGGATGTTTTGGTTAACGATTTTAGGTCTTCTTTTGTACAGTTATGTGTTTGGGTATATAAGCGCGCATAACGACGGCAAAAACCTCCCAACCTGTACATTTAATGTTTGCTGTCATACCACATTTTAATTTAACGTTTTTATCTTACCCACATTTTTTACCATTACCTTAATCAATTCACCACAGCACACACAAACACATGCAAACACACACACAAATGCACAAATAGTAGCACAAAACAATAGTCATAAAAATGATGAAGTGGAATTCAAAGGAGAAAAGAAGCATATTTTAGTTGTCATACAAAGAAAACTTTCTAAATTAGAGGTACATACAAGTGTGACAAAATCATAGGTTATTGAACTAACTGTACCTACTAGTGTAAAATACTAGGGCATGCTATATATATAAAGAAATGGTGTGACAGGGTCTGAATGACCCTGGCTATCTATAACAACAAACATCCAGGCACAACACACTTACAGTGACAGTTACGACCTTGATGTCCAAAATGGTTCCCGTTATTGGTAGAGACCCTACTAACAATTGCAGTTGCAACAGAGTCACCAGAAAACTACAGTGAACCAAGAGTATTGGAAAGTCTTAAAAGAAATGTGTTACAAGTGTTACAAGTGTAAAACTTTATGTGCGTTTATTGATTAGTTATGCCCTGTTTCTTGCGTGTTAAGTATTCCAAGTGGGGTGAGTGTTTTGGGCCCTATAGACTTTTTGCTCAACTCCTCCACAGATCACTGTGTTTTTTTCATACTGTGTCGTAATTGGAAATAAAGTTTGATGAACAGATTGATCTATCACCCAGCACTCTGTTATAGACTTACTTCGTAAGCAATGTGGTAAGTTATCATTCAATGAAGTAAAGTGCCGGTCGGCAACCTCACAAATTACCTTCTGTGCCAGTCTGTGGGAGCAAGTGCCGGATATGGCGGTCGCCGGCCGGCCGGCGTTAGCTAATCCCTGTTAGGGCTAAATGTTGGTTTGGATGTTATGAGTGAAAATATGCCCACCAATATTAATGTTACACAGTCCTCTATGGGGCTTATAAACGCAGTTTTAGCTCTCACATCGAAACGGATGAACTATCAGCGCGAAACTTTTCAAATGCGGGTTTGGTGCGAAGGCCCGTATATCAAGATGAAAAATTTATATTCTTAAATGCTGACATCTCCTGTCAATAAGCTAACACACTCTACAATGTATCCATTAATATCTAAACACACTAATAATACACGTAAAAATATACCACTTTTCCCTCTCTGTTTTGGCGTTCCTCGTGACAATTATGATTTCACAGGGATGAATATGAAACTTTTTCAATATTTCTTTTTGAAGATAATTCGTTTATCCGGAGGCCGGGACTCGAAGATAAAAGTGACGGGGATGTGTGGCCGAAAATTAAAACATGGGGGTATTTCAGCGATGAAAGGCAGGACACAGAAAGAGGGGTTATTGCTTGAGATCCAAAAAAAAAGGAGGATCAATCAGTGCGACCAGAAAAAAATGGGGAAAATCAAGTCCAAAAATAAAAAAAATAAAAAAAATTCTTGTAAAAATGTTAAACACAATTCAGAAAAAACTTGCAATAAGTTTAGATTTCGGGGAAAAATTCCAACATTCTAGTATCAACAAGGGGTCTTCAGTGATGATCAGTAATTGATTGAAAAGGGGGTCATTAGGTGACAGCAAAATAAAAAGGATCTTTGCCCGTGAGGGCGCGTTGAAAAAAGAAGGGTCAATATGTGGACACTGCCCGTCATCTCAGCCCTGATCAGTACGTGAGTCCCCACTCGGTCTAATATCGATTCGCGGCATACAAAAAAGCGCCACAATTTTCACCCTACATTTCTCCCCGGTGGGGGGGGGGGGGGTAGGGGACTCTCATATATTGAAAGTGACGGGGTTTTCTGAGATGTGCGGATGGGACTTTCAAAGTGGGGGCATCGGTGATGAACTTTAAGGAAAAAAGGGCGGTCATTTGGTGAGGAGGATGGCAAAACTGGGGGTCAATCAGTGAGCCTCTAACACACTGGGTGCAAAAAGGGGTTTTCATTCAGCAACATATGCTGAAGTACAGCAGTGAAATGAGGGCGTTCATAAATACAAATAAGGGGGTATTCAGTGAATTTGAATAAAAATGTGAGGCATCAAGTGAGAGTAAAAAAGGGGGGTCTTCAGTGACAGGTTTAATAAAAAAATAATATCTATTAAAACACGGTTAAAACATGCTCAATAACAATTGTTCTTCAACATGTAGTTGTACAAGTTAGGAATACATTTAAAATGATATAAAGCATAATATATAGAACTAATATTGGATAAATCTACATTAATATACACCAGAGAAAGTTAACGCAACAGGTTAAAAATAATTTACTTTTAAACTTATAAAAAAAAAATTGCACTTCGAAACACTAGTTGAAGGCAGACCGAAATTCCAAGACTTCACCGCACGCACACACAACATACATGAAAAACACACACCACACACCCCACACACACACACTCCACCACACACCACCACACGCACCACCGCCCACCACCACCAGACAAACACACCACCACACACAGTCAACCCTACTGACAGCACACACACAAAGTTATGAATACATTATATAAAAATGGTATAAAAGCATAATATAGAACTAATTATGGGTCAAAAAACGACAATTAATTAAAATTAAATGTTGCCGACACATATCCGCACCTATTTTTAGGGGTGTCTCCCCCGGGCAATTTTACCCAAAATCGAACTTTTAAACATATGGTGGACTATCGGATTACTCAATTATTAGAATATAACGCTCTCACTGAAAACCAATCACCATGGTCGTCAATTGGGGGAACAGAGGACATTACCCCTCTCCCACTTGGGATAGGACATTGCAGACATCTATTGTGTATATCTTGACATGGCGTCCAGCAAATGAATGGATATGAACCACCGATCTCAAGCTGCAGATTTCAATGGTAGTAATGGCGTTCAGATAGTCAATTGTGGGTGTAATCCACCCAATTCATGCCAAAGGTATCACTGATGAGCGTCACTTCATGTGTCTGGAATTATTGATTTTGCACGTTAGAAGGAATAGTTTTTTTACTTTTTTCAAATACCTAATTCTCCGTGGCATCATTAATGATTCTAAAAAGGAAATTCATTATGCTAGTCATGATTACAAGAGAATTTTTTTCCCTTGGCGTGTAATCTGGGGTCCCGGCGCTCAAGTTGGTCAATTCGAAAGAAGCCCTGTGAACATTCAAACAAGAGGGGCCGATTCTCACTTCGGTAGGGTGGCATGTGGTGCGGGAAATATTGCTCGGCAATTTTCCCGACGGTGTAGCTCTATGTCACAGACTGCGAAAGACATCTAAATTGGTACTGACTGCTTGAGGGGAGCTCGTCCCCCTGTTATGGCGCACCATTGACTTCAAAGGGGCGGGGGCAAAGTCGAGTCTGGGTAATTGTTTTTTTTAAAAAATTATTATTGTTATTTGGCCTCGCGGCAAATTAATAAATTTATACCGAGATTTTGAAGCTTTTGCGCCCTTGTTTATTTTTTTTTTTCATTATAAGAAGAGGGGAACTTTGTTATCTTGCTCTTTGTAGGTGATTTCGTTTATTTTTTTCAAATTTCCACAAACCTCCCCCCTCTTTCAATTAAATGGTGTGTCCCTCTTTCAAATTAAATGTGTGTCCCATGTTAAATATTTGGTCAATAAGTCCTTTAAATAAGTTTCCTTACAAGTAACAATTTTAACGAGAGTTGGAGTACAAACTTGTTTTATTTGATCGACTGATTTGTTTATGGTGTAGTGAAACTACGCCATTCTGCAATATTTTTTTCACCTTGACGATATTTTTGTGCACATTGCTTTACTATTTACTTCAACCAGCGGAGGAAGACCACATTAACCATTATTACTCCGCACAGCTACGCGACGTGACTCGTATATTTAGATACAAGCCTTATAGTAAGAGGTGGTCTATAGACGTCAAGGGTTTCAGATCCTTTCTAACACAAGGCTCAGTTGTTTGACTTTAACACCAATGATCCGCACTTTCCGAAAAACACTTAAAGAGTGCGAAAACCAGGGTGCCCCCTAGAAAAATCCAAAATGGCCGCCAATTGGTCAAAACTTGATTTTGACCATAACTCAATATTTGTTTGTTCAATTTGCTTTATGGCAACAACCCCGGTTTTGGGGTATTAGGAATCACGCTATGCAAACTTTCTCTACCATAGCCTTTGGTTTCCTTGAAAATGCCGTTTTTTGCTTCAAATTGAGCTCTGAGGGTGCTTTTCCACAACTTGTGCATCCATTGATAATGGTGATTTAAAAATCAAAACGTTGGAGAGTTTTTTATATGAACACTTGCTCTGGAAAATTGACATCGTGGTGTTTGCGGTGTTTTGCAACTGTTGGCTTTTTAATATCATAAACAATGCCTATACAATTGAAAAACCCACGTTCGTAAGAAGCATTGTTGACCCCTGTGGTATCCAATGAGAGTGTTTTTTGGTCAAATTTTTATTGATGCCACAAGGAAATGGTAATGTTTACAACACAGCTCTAATCCTTCAAAAATGATGAGCAACAATTCTGATGATGGCCAGCCAGTATAAATGTAAAACTTTTGAGTACCTTTTTTGTGGGTTTCAAGCGCCCGATTCCAATTTTGTCTAAACCTTCCATATCGAGAAAACGAAAATTCGTGGTGAGATAGAAATTGCATAGATTGATTCCTTGCAGGCCAAACATGGGTATTGCCCACAAAATTTTAGATTTCCCAGTTTGGGTTGTCGAGAGCCTGTCATAAACAATGTTTAATGCCCCTGCAGTACAGTGGCGTCTTTAGAGTCATGCAGTATCAGCAGCTGCTGTTGACAGGCCCCCTAAAATAATTGCTCTCAGGGCCCCTTCAGACACCCTCTAGTCGCACGAAACTGAGATATTGTTCTACTTACTCACGAATAAAGGGCCCCCACCTTAGGCTTTCTGACAGGCCCTTTTCCTTAAATATCCGCACTGCTGCAGTAATCGATTTCTGATCACTTTTGGGGTAGGCATGTAAGAAAGAGGTAGACATGTGTACAATGAGCATGGCTGCTACGGCTATTATTGGCCTCAAATAAATATTGAAGCCCAAATATACTTGACTATTACTAAAAAAAATGTATTGTTCGGAATATGTGTTGAATAAACAAAACATGCCTTAAATATTTTGCATGTTAGGGCACATTCGAAGCACAAAAGACCCCTATTCTGTACTGAAACATCCTTTGATACATTGATCATCGTGCTGTTTTTTCCTCAAGTGTTGAAGAAAACGAAAACATGACATGAAAAGAGTGACTAAATTGCAGCTGATTTTGGAGGATTTAAGGTACACACCTTCCAAATAATGATTGCCTTGCCCTCGGGCCAAACAAGCGTTACTCTGAATATCCATGATGAACCCCTAACTTATCAAGTTATGGAGGTCAGAAAATAAAAAAAAATGATTTTTTGGGCCATTTGGTGGCCATTTTTGATTTTTAAAAAGAATTATGAATTTTCTTTTTGGCACTTTTTATTTTTTTTTTAATTCAAATTAAATTCAGAATTAAAGAACCACTTTGTAAATTCTTTGTGTCATCATTTTAGCTTGTGTTCGAAGTGATCTTAAACTATGACAAATATGACCCTATTAGCCCACCTCTACTTATAGTCCGTCTCTACGAACTGAAGGGTACAGCGGGCCTATATTCTAAAACCCCGAACCCACATGGGGTGTTTTTTCTGTCAGGAAAGTTCATTATCACCATACTTGACACTGCAAAATGCGGTTCAAATACCGTTTTGTTAAAATTTTAAACAACATGGTTTTTCAATTTCCACCATTAAACATCCCAGTTGTTTAAACTGAGTTGTTTAAATATTGTAAAGTGGCAATTTTGTGATTCACAGCCTTGTTCCCGATTTACCTTAAAAAAAGTTAAGATTTTTTTATCATCTTAATTTGGGCTAAGACGAAGAAGAATAAGATTGGCTAAGTAACTTTTATAGTATTGTTGGCCCAATCTGACATCCCATTTTTGATCGTCTCTGCAAGGAATTCGCAACTGTCTGTTAACAGATCGAAATTCATTACACAAAAGCAAGATCAGAATCAACTTGAAATTTTGGATTAGCTTTCTCAAGGTTCTAGCAAAATTTTGAACAAAACAAAGGTTTTTGTACCTAGATCCCAAATGCACCTTTAAACAAAACTGTTGAATAGCATAATAACAACTGTCCTTAAATTAAATTTAAATTTACACGGTTGGATTTTTAAAAGTTCAACATTTCTTTTACTAATAAGTGTGACTGAAGAAAACATTTCAACCTGCCACATATCCCTTGAAATAATGCAAAATCAATGCAAAATGAATAAAAACAATAAAATAATTTTAACCAAACTTAGCAACTGCTTGGTGAAGCCTGGCAGGATACTGTAAACAAACGTTTTTGCTGACATTGTTTGTCTTTCCCAAATAAAAAAATAATTGAGAAATACGGAAAACATCATTACATAATTTCTGCACATGTTTGGAGGCACAAGAAACATTGATATTCGGAAGATTTCAAGCATGCAAGCTTCTAGATGCAAAGAGTATTTTTTCCATTTTTTAAAAATAATTGATTTTTACGTTTTTTGTTTACTTTCGGACATCAATTTTCTGTTGCCATGTTGGTATTGATGCTAGTTTACATTTTAGCTTTAAGACTTATTCTCCACAATGACCAATGTAATCGTCGTGTTCATCAAGTTGTACTTGAATACCTGCCGGCGTTTCATCGGATTTCATTGTGTCAGTTTCGTTCAATTGCGTTTTTTTCTTAGCTTTCATGCGTATATTTTGGCAAGCAGTGGGGCATCCTGATTCATGATCAACCAAAACATATTGTACGCAATGTTTTATTATGGGATGCGCTGTAACGTGGCATTGTGATGGTTTTTTCGTGAGATTCATTTTATACAAGCCAATGAACGTCAAGTTGATATCGGATTCCAGTATGTAGGTCAACTGATGGAGGGGCGCGGGTCAAATTAAGGTCATTCAGGGTCGCTGTTTGATGCAATTAATGCGAAGCACTTCAATTTCCGGGGCTTCGTCGACAGAATTTTCAAGGATTTGCTCAATAGAAAATATTTCTAATTTTCTTAAAGATCGTTATTCAGGTATTCGCCGATATTTGGTTACCCTTTATGACTAGGCTCAGCGAGCTGGTATTTGAAACAGTAAATGCTCGGGTAATCTCATTCTTGTTTCGTGATTTGTTCACTTCATGGTTCAGTAGCACGATTCATCTTGTAGCGTTCACAAGACAATCGTCACTTAAAGACACTAATCAGGATTTGAAAATATTTGAAATTTGGCAAGAATAGCGTCAAAGTGAAGGATAAAAGAAAAGTCCGGTAGAATTCTCATAAGTTACCTTTCCAGCTGTAGAATTGACAGAAAAGGAATAAAACTGCAGTGGTTCCATAGAAGTGTCCGTACGGACAAGTATGACTAAATCTCGATTCTGTCCTTATTAGGTTGCTTCTTCTGGTCTTATCATTTGTCGCAGTGTATGTAGGGAAATACCTGTACTTGTTACATACATGCAAAAATCTGAATTGTTGATGATTTTTTCGATTTGCTGAGTTAAAAAATATTATACAAAATACACTGAATAGGCGTAGTCGCCTATTTTCGTCACTTCCTATTTTCGGTCACTTCCTATTTTCGGTCACTTCGGCATTACCCTACCGTTCCTCAGCTGAATGCTGACGTCACAAAATTTCATATCGGTTTTGATTTCGCCGTATCGTTGCGTACATCATGGCCGACTGTCTGCGAAGGTAGTGAAAAATCCGTCTGATGATCTTCAAATAATAATACCAATTTAACGATCAAACACTTCCCTATAAGCAACGTACAATTTTGCGCAGGTAGCGTGCTTAGTTTGTATGGTAGGGATTATGTTCAACTGTTTTTGAGTTGTAATTTTGTATCGGTAGACCCACATACATTTCCATGATGGATGTATTATGTGATACAACCTCGAATCAACCTGGTCGTATGGAAATGGGGTGTCCGAAAATGCTTGGGCGATTTCCCCAATACTCCTATTTTTCGGTCAGAGCGCCCTCTATAAATAATATTCATGTCTTATGAACCCATGTGTTGGTATTTTTTTTGTTATTCCTATAGAGTGTGGGATTGTTAAAATACAAATACTGTGTCCAAAACACAATTTAGGTCCTAGTGATGGGCGGTAATTCAGTTTTTCCCCAAATATTTAACCACTTTGGAATCGAGGAAAATTACACAAGATTGAAAACTTCGTCCGTACTTTGTGAATGATGTCCAATTTCCATTCCCAGGGACTACCTATTTTCTTTAAACTTATTACTAAAAACAGTTTTTCTGTCTGTCCGGCTATGCACTTCATTGTGCTTTGACTTGTGTAGCTGATGTTGTTTTGGCACATGGGTGGGGAAGCAAAAGTCAGAGGGTTGTAAAGGGTCATTTTAAGGTCAATTCATTTAGAAATGTCCTAGAACAACCATTTGGCCAAAAGTACCGCTGACCTGAGCACAAAGCAATGCTGGTTAAAGGGTCAATATACACAGGTTAAAGTCACACGAGTTGAAATATCTAGGACGCATTAAAAAAAATAGATTCTCGTAGACTCCCCCCTCCCTTGGATAATGTCATTTTTTTTTCGCACTTTTCATGCCCGTTTCATGTTTTCTTTTCTACATGTGGTAAATAAAGTTGATCCTAAGCGTATTCGTACTTAATCTTCTATCTTCGGTCTGCTGCAGTCCCAAGCCACGCGGCAAGCTGGTTTTACGCTTTTTAATAGTACAGTATACAGGCAGGGTATTTATTTCTTGGATAAACCAGACTCATGCCTGGGCGAGTGTACTCAACAATGTATAGTGGTTTTGGACTTGGTGCATGAATTGATCCGTTGCAAAGCAGGTTTAATGTTCCAATCTGTCCGAGAATTAAATCCATCGTCTGTAGTTAGATAACACTCCAATATTAAAATAAAATTCCATGACTTCTATTCTTCATGTATTCTGTCAATTCCATAATTGCACTAAATCAGCAACATACAAATGACATCAATTACATGTACAATAGATAAGCTCTAAAACATTTTTTGAACGTTATTGAAACAAGCTAAGATGCCCAAGAAATCTTAAGAAAAATTTTATTCCCATGAAGGCTGCATACATTATAATTCAACAAATAACACGATTTTTATTTTGTGAATAACATTTGCAAATGTTCGGACGGCTTGAACCACTGAATTGCTTTAGTCATGTATCTTGAATGTATGGATGGTCACAACATTTTCTTGAGTTATACGAATACTGATTTGATTTCATAATTTTTTAATCTTCTTTCTTTGATTTCATATTAATTCTGATAATCTTTGTTCTTTCTAAAATTTATACCCTTAGGCACACATGTTCCGGACTTCTTCCAATTGCCATCCATCAGTGGAATTGATAAAAAGAACTTAATTCTTCTATCTATGACGCCCCAGCCCAAGTTCTGGTTCATAATTTGTATTAATAGAAATCTACAACAGTACATGTATAAACTGTATATAATCTGCTGGGTTTTAAACCCAGTTTATGAACAATATATATTATGAACAATATGCTATTTGAAGAAATGGGCTTTCTAACAACAAACAAAAAGCAATCAAGCACGTGGCACCGGTAACTGTCGGGGATGTGAGTGTCACAGATACAAATCTGAAGAAAAGGTATGAAAAGTCCAAGACATTGTATTTTAAAAGGTATAACTTTAAATTTAAAAAAAAAAAAAAAAAAAAAAAAAAAAAAAAATTTCTATGTTTTTTTTTTCGTATCTTAACACTCCCTGTTATAATTCGGACATTAAGTCTGACTCAGATATTTCGAAATATTATTTTTGTGTAATAATGAAAATAGTCAACTAAAACTAAAGATTATTAGTAACATAAAATGCACATTCCGAAATTTGAGACGAAACGGATTTTTCGTTTGTTGATGCAGTAACATTATTTGTAGTATTTCGTACCATAGGATACTGTGTATAACAAAACTTCCGAAGTTTTATAACAAGTGTGATTTTTCCTTTTCTATTGAAGGATTCGTTTAAGCTTAGCAATTCACACAGTGATTAGATGGTATGGACAGCATTATTTACATGCAAAAAAACCAATTTTTTGAAATTGAGGGCGCACACACAAATCTCTGAGTCAGCCCTTTCAAGGAGTAGAAGATAAAAATAGTGTTATCCTATGTGCTATAGTCTTTGGTCCCCTTTCCTCTCCATGAACCGACGCACTTAAAATTAAAAAGAAGTAATTATAGGTCACTAATACACATAGGTTGTTGTATTTGTCCTTAAATTTTTGAAGCATGCTAAAGTTTACTTTTGGTAATAACGTTAAGTTTATGTATTACTGTATACAAACATGTTTTAACAATTGTATAAAGTATCTAGTTATGACGGGTCTCGATAGTATAATTAAACAAATATGCTACTCTACATAGAAATATTGAAGTATCTTTTAAAATTATATTTGGTGTTTTGATCGTTTTACATTTTATTCATGTGTACAATAAAGTTTATATAATACGATATTATTGGAATTTTATTATTTTTTTCTTGTTTCCCCTTTTCCCCTCCTTGTTTTTTTTGGTTTTGCATCTAATTTAAAGCATTTGATTTTGATTTATGGTTTAATATTCACAATCCCAGTTAAAGGGTTTAGCAGCATAACGATTTGCTTAATCCAAAACTCGAAAAATCATCAAAATTCTATTTTTGTATGTTCGTTCGGGCTGGATAGGCAAACATAACTAGCAAGTGGTTTGGCTTGAAATCCGTGTATTACAGACATGCAGTACTTTTTATCTGATCTGTATTTCCTATACGTGCGTATAAAATTCCGACTTGAGATCAAAAAAGCCTTTCTTGGTGAATAATCCAAGATTTTAAGTGGATATTGGACACCATGATCAATACAGTTTTGACCTCAACACAAACATTATTGATCTTTGTTTATTCTGTCTGTGCAAGTTAAATCCAATCAGCGTTTTATTGTAGATTTTGAGACGTCATGCTGTAATGTCTATTTTTGGGAGACGGTTCGTGTATGCAAATTTCCTTTCCTCAAATACTTTGCATTTTTTTTTCACTATTTTTTGGAGGTTGTTTTTCATTTAGGCAGCTATATGGAATGTTACACCTATCCCTGATTTATAAGTTCCAGCAAATTCCATTTCCACATTTTTCGATTCTCCGCGCAATTCGCTGCTAATCCCTTAAATATGGGTGCCGATCTTGGTAGAGGTTTTACCTAGTTGAGGGATAAACATCCATTTCATTTCGAAACCTCCAAAACATTTTATTTAAAAAAAATAAAGGTTATAAGGTTCTTGATACCTAGTAGAAACAAATAGTTTTAGTCAAGTAATGACACTCCTCAACGCTCACCTTTATGTGGTTGGCAAAAATATTAATATTTATTGATAAAATGGCTGATCATCCCCTTAAGAAAAAGTCAGTCCTCTATATATTTTCTTAAATATTGATTTGTAAACCAACCAAAACTGGTTATTAAAATTGAAAAACACAAACAATGAATGTTCTGAATAAATCTCAAAGAAAAATTGCAAAACAAATTGTGCTTTTGTATTTGATCCACATCTACCTCTACCGGTAGGTTCTCTTTGCAGATCATCATGAACAGCGGAGTGAGTACCAACTGTTTTGACTGAGGCAGAGCACAGAAGAAAAGCGTCTGGTTGCCTATTGCATGCACTGACCAAATAGGTTAATGGGCAAAACCAGAAAGAATAGAAATAATTGTTCAGACAATCTTGAATGAAGATGGGAGGGTTACTCCATTTAGAGAGGGTAAACCTGACCAGAAGGTGCAACGGAGTTTTACCACAAGGTAACAGTGATCGAACGCAGATCACTGTATTAGTTGGTATCGGTGCAGATGTTGTTTTTTTACTTCCACACCTATGATCATCCACCCTGGTTGTTTAGACTGCATTATGATCGCGCATGGTAATTCCCCGTACATCAGATCTCCGCTGAACCCAATAACTAATATTATATAGTATCTTCCAAAAAGCAAGTCCAGTTTTCATCGTGAAGGAGCCTCCAACACCGAACGTAATTATGCCGAGGAACATCTGTATCCAGCTTCACTGTAAGGATAAGGGATCCAAAAAAAACCACTAACGATAATTTATATCAACATGTTAAATTATGGTTAAAGTGATGTAGGTCAGAAAGTACCAAGTGCTTGCCTTAATAAAATTACAACTTTTTTGCTATTCCAATTTTTGACCTTGGGTAAGAAACATAAGCTTAAATTTAACTGAGGGCCTTTAAAACAACACAAAGTCAAAGAATACAACCTACTCATTCTATTATCACAATCTACTTTGACAACTTGGGAAAGTAATAAAGGAAAAATTGTACCGTTACCCTACTCCATTTCCTAGTACACTAGTACAACTTCACTATTTATGTTTGTAACTCAACAACTTGGAAAGTAAATAAATGAAAAGTTATGGTACCATGCCTGTGCCTACTTATCTTTCATGCAGAATTTTCATTATCGCTACCTGATTTTCCATCTGTGGCCCTTTCCTAGGATACAAGAGCGAAAGAGAAAATTTAAAACTTATACTACTTAAAACCTATGAAACATCCCTTATAATACAAAACAGTTAACAGCAAGAATGTTTGGATTTATTACAAGCGATGCACCCAGTCCTTCCCCGGTTTTTTCTCCCTGAATTCCGTTTTTTTTAAATCTAGGGCCTATACAGGAAAAGAATCATATTTTTTCCGTTAATTTTTGAAGGATTAAATATGCAGAAAACCGGAATCAAGGGTTTCATAGTTGGGGAGTTTTTGTAGACGTAAAATTAGCGTATTGTATACCGGCCGACTAGTATAATTAGTAGTACGAATTTTTGCCGTATTAATTTTTTTCCTTTTTTCGAGTCATTAACTGCTAAACAAAACGGCTGAATACGGTTTCTGAATATATCAAGCGACTTTAAAAAAAATTTAATAAAGAAAATAGAGGTCGAAAAAAGGTGAAATACTTTGCCAGAAAAGTCCTTAAATATTTGACGAATAAGTTCTGACATTTTAAAATCCCTAAAATTCCCAACCTTTTGATGAGAACTTTGCTTCAAAAGTGACCAGGAAACATCACAAACTGGAACGAAATCAAGTGATTAAAACCCCGACTTACATTCCCAACGATTTCACTGATAGCATTTGATTTTGTGCCTTTCCATCGATATAGCCCTGGGGGTCATCAAGCTCAGTGTTATTGTCCCCCGCCGAACGAAGTTCAGAAGGGGACTATGAAATGCCCATTTAAAATAATTTTTGTCCGTTTGTCCGTTCGTCCCTTCGTCCGTCTGTGACAAAAATTTTACCATGTTGCTACCATTTCTCTGGAGTTTCCCGTAAGGGTGACAAATGATGTAAACTTGGTGAAAGAGCGGGTTGGTGAGTTTCCGAACTAATTAGATTGTGGCCGTGAAATATGCTAATTAAGTACCGCCTATTTGCATATTTATGAGAATTTTCCTGCAGGCCTGTTTACAAGTTTTCTTGAGTTCTGTCAGGCGTATAATGATGTAACTTGGTGGAGGAAGCCACTAAGATTGTTTTCCTTGACCGATTAGATTTGGGGCGTATTTCGGGCAAAGTGATATGCAACTGAGCTAATTAATATGCAAAAATCAGCGTAATTACTATATTTTTGAAAGGTACATTGGGATACTCAAATTCCTGCGCTGCAGTAATAGCCTTTCATGGGGCACATCTTTTTTGCATTTTGAAAGATGTGATATATATGCGGCTTAATTAGGTAGCAAATGAGCTAATTAAATATGCCGTAATACTGTATCTCGAAACGGTACATCGGAGGGTGTGAGGTTTGGGGAGGGGTGTTGTGTGTGATTGTTGGGGAGGGTGTGGGGAGGGGGTGGGTGTTGGGGAGAGGGGGTGGGTGTTGGGGGCGGGGGGTTGGGTGTGGGGAGGCGAGGGGTTGGGTGTTGGCGAGGGGGTTTGGGTTGGAGGGGGGTTGGGTGTTTGGAGAGGGCGTGGTGTTGGGGAGGGTGTTGGGGGTGTTGGGAGGGGTGGTTATTGCGGGGTGTGGGGAGGGGGTTGGGTTATTTGCGGGGGGCGTTGGGGAGGGGGTGGGGTTGTTGCATGGTGTTGGGAGGGGGGGTGTGGGGGGAAGGGTTGCGGGGTGTTTGTGTTGGGGAGGGGGAGAGGGGGATGGAGTGTTGCGGAGCGGGAGGGGGGATGCGGGTGTTGGGGAGGGATGGGGGGTTGCGGGGGTGTTGGGGAGGGAAAGGGGAGGCGGTGGTTATCGGGTATTGGGGGTAGGGGTTGGCTTGTGGTGGTGAGGAGAGTTGAGGAGGGTTGTGGTTGAGGGGGTGGGGGGTTGCAGGGAGCGATGCGGGGATGAGAAAGTGGGGTTTGTGGGGAAGTTGGTGGGGGTTGGGAGGGTTTGGGTTTTGAGGGGTGTTGGGCAGGGGGGGGGTGGAGTGTGAGTGTTGCGGGGTATTGGGAGGTGGGGTGTTTTAGGGTGTTGAAGTGCATTTATTACATGTTGTGATGCAACATTCGGCGGGGGGGGACAGATTTTACGCACTCGCGTAAAATACGAGTTCGCCTTGTTATTGGTAAGAGACTGTTTTGTGATTAACGATCGCGGCAATGTTATTCAAAAATACAAGTAGGGAAAAAGGTAATCTTCCACTAGTTTTATTTATTTCTACACTTTAAATTCGTTGTTTTCTTCTCATATATGCAGTTGGGTGAAATAGTAAAATTGACCAGTTTTTAAAGAGTAGTAAGTAGGGGGTGTGTTATTTTGCCAATTTTTGACTTTTTTATGTGAGGCCCCCCTCAAAATATGGGATCCCCAATACAAATCAGAATATAAAAGATTTTTTTCAAAAAAAGTTGCATAACCCCCTGAACATGGCCCTTGAAAATTTTCTGACAAGGTTTCCGATTTGCAGGTTTTCATGTAGAAGACGACAGTCTTGGCTTTTAGTACAGAAATGCCTCTATATGAGCATTTACCATGTAATTTGATTAGAGGTGTCTGAACAGTGTTAGCAGCTTAATGTGTTAGAATTTAATTGTTATTAGCAACTATGAATTGATTAATTAACCAATAAATTGATTAATTAACAATTAACAAATATTTGTGAAATTTCCCAGCATTGACATGTGGCAATTTATTTATATGAAAAACTAATTGGTTACTTCTTTTGAAGTCATAGTATGAAGTGACACTTTCAATAAGTCTTTATTTCCTCTTCAGATTTTAAGATTCCATTTAGTAGATAGCTAATCAAATACTCAAGGATTCTTATATTTTAAGAAAGCGAAAGGTACACCGGAGGAACCAGAATCCATAAAGAGTTGGTCTTGAGGTGTTTTGCACCTAGATGAATGTTCCCCTATGGCCAGAGTATATTTGTTCATGAGCTTCTTTATTACCTAGTTTCCATTTTATTGGTACTTGAATTGAAGAAACATAGTCCTACTGTCATATATGGTCTTACTCTGTGTGTACATTACTTTTGTAGGCCTATATTTAAGTCATGCTTGTTGTAGAAAAATCAACATTGTGACTAGAATGCCCGACCCGGTGCTAATATAGGTTTGTCTTTCTTTCAAAATAACTTGTAAGTCATTAAAACGTCAAATACCCATATCGAAATAATTGGAATTACTTTATTCCGAGAAGTTTGGGAATATATCGGGCCATTGAATGCTATGTAACCTTCGTATTGTCCTGACTGAAAACATTGTTGGGTAGTTGTACAGTTAGGTTGTAGTTTCAGAACGGACCAGAGTTAGTACAACAACACTTCCCAAATCGATGGTTGGCATGCATCAACAACTAAGAACTGACGATATCTTTAGTGTTGTAGCTTTCGGTTATGAAAAAAATGGGAGGATGGGGTGTCCCAAGGAGTAACCTGTCACCACTGATGATATATGCCATTAATACTTGAACCACCATAAAAACAAACTCAAATATTTAGTGGAGCCTGGGGGCAAGTTCTATGTGCACACAGGTGAAGTATGGTGTTGTGCAGATAGTTTGATGAATGGCCAAATTGAAGATGTTTCCTTTCAATATAGTAAATAAGAAATCAGGGTGGGCATCATTTCAGATGAAGATGTAGACAAGTACTTGGCGCACAGGACCTTGATTCGGGACCAGTCAAGCAGCCGCATACCTTATCTTGAAGTGCATTTATACAGTCCTCTATCCTCTATGACACGAAATCCATGCATATATGAAAAACTTTGTGTCTTAGCTTAGGCTAGCATCCCTAGCTCTATTTTAACAAAATACAAAACGGTGCAAGCTCATGCTTACATCTGTTGAAATGTTGACCCTAAAAGCACCAAAATGGACCGAAAATTTGAAAGCTAAACACAGTCGTCTCCCACGTCTGGATATATGTTCGTAATTATTAGTAATCAGCGAAAATAAAGGTTGCTGTGCCGCGTAGTACTGGAAACAAAAGTTTTAAATCCGGTTTTGTCTCGCACCGGGGGTGGCCTCAACCAACGCTTCCTTTACTCTCCTCCTCACTTGCTACTCCTTTGTTCGGCCCCTCTTCCTCAAACCCCCACCTCGAAACTCAAAAGCACTTTTTAAAACATGCTCCTCATTCCTCATCAGACGTGCCCATACCATCTTGCACCATTCGCCTTCGCCAGTCGTCAGCCGCATCTCCAAACCCAACATCTGCATCAAATCCTCAGTCTTCTTCCTATTCCCAATTTCAACACCCAACAATTGCTCTCACAATTGCTTCTCTGCCCTTCTCAAAATACCCATCTCTTTTCAATCAGGCACCATGTCTCACTCACATACAGCATCACTGATCTAATACAACTCTTGTACACCATCCCTTTCATCTTCAAAGGAAATATTCTCCCAAGTAACAACTCTCCACATTCGCTAAACTTTACCCACCCATACCTTACTCTGGCTGTCACAGCCGCCTCACATCCACCACCCGCACTAATATCCTGTCCCCTAGGTATGTGAACTCCTTCACTGTTTCCACCTCATCACACAGCTTTTCCACCTCCTTCCCCACTCCCTCAACTCCCTTCTTGCATCTTCCACACACAAAGTCTCTTGCCAAACTTGGGGTCACTCTCTTCATCTTTTGTGCATCTCCCATGAATCCATTTCCCACATTTCTCACACCACACTGAATTTGCCCTCACCCTCTTTCCACATTCACATGGGTCCACCTTACTCACAAACACCTCCCCCTCCTCCCCACTCACCATCACTCGAGTCTTCCCAAGGTTTACCTTCATGCCCTTACTCTCAAATGCCTTCTTCCACTTCCAAAACTTCTCCCTCAAACCCTCCATTGTCTCACACATTAAACTAAATCATAGCATACAGCATCTCACTCATCAAACCTTCTTTTGCACTCTCCGTAACCACATCAACCACAATTGCAAACACCAACGGTGACAGCACAGAACCCTGATGCACACCCACCTTCACCTCAACTTCTCAGACAACTCAGACCCTACTCTAACTCTTGTCTTTGCTCCTTCATACAGACTCATCACCGTTCTAATCATCACTTCTAGTATACCCCTCTTCCTCATCGCCCACTCCATCACTTTCCTCGGTGCTCTATCAAAGGCCTTCTCCAGATCCACAAAGCACATACAGCTTCTTTCCCTTTTTCTAAAGAAATAAACCGGGAACAATCCGGGGGCGACTGCTATGTTTAAATTGGGATTTTTAACGTTAAGAAATCACCGTTTCAAAATCATCAGATTTTAACCATGAATGGAAAATTAGTCAAGCAAACAACGTGCGTATAATATAAATATAATTTAGAACTACATCAAAGGTAAAGATTTTCAATAAGTGCTGTTTTTGTACTGATTCCGAATTTGCTTATTCCGCATCGGATCCGCTGCGCACCCACCCTGGCTTTTTCAGTACACTCCCGTACATTGCGTTGTAGGAGGTAGGTACGGACGATGTGCAACACTACGTGAACGAGCTAAATTTACGTAGGTTTCGGTGATCCTGTCTTATGCCATGGGTCCACGATCATATATAGGGAAGAAAAAATTACTTTGCCATCAGATTTAAGCTAACCGACAGGGTTTAAATAGCTCTTGTTAAGCCAACAATTTCACAAGGTTACCTACAGTCTGAATAATAATTTGTTGGACAGAATCGAACACACGCGAGCGTGGACTGCATGAGCCAGGAGGAACATCGCACCTCTCCAAACCTCCGCGTAGGGGCGTATTTTGATTAGAAAAACTTGGTAGTGCTTCAATTTTTTGTCTCGCCTGAACTTTGTTCGGCAGAGACTTAGTAATCACTTTTCTGTCTGTCTGTCTGTCTGTCCGTCTGTCTGTCTGTCTGTCTGTCTGTCTGTCTGTCTGTCATGCTGTCTGCCTGATTTTTTTTTTTTTTTTTTTTGTTGTAGGAGGTAGGTACGGACGATGTGCAACACTACGTGAACGAGCTAAATTTACGTAGGTTTCGGTGATCCTGTCTTATGCCATGGGTCCACGATCATATATAGGGAAGAAAAAATTACTTTGCTATCAGATTTAAGCTAACCGACGGGGTTTAAATAGCTCTTGTTAAGCCAACAATTTCACAAGGTTACCTACAGTCTGAATAATAATTTGTTGGACAGAATCGAACACACGCGAGCGTGGACTGCATGAGCCAGGAGGAACATCGCACCTCGCCAAACCTCCGCGTAGGGGTGTATTTTGATTAGAAAAACTTGGTAGTGCTTCAATTTTTTTGAGAACTTTGACGCTCCCCTCTCATCTTTTCAATAGAATTTCAATGTATAAACCATTTAATCAATCATCGCATACGCAACACTGGCAAGTTTAATTATGCTGTCCCGAGGGAGGGAGATGTAGGCTAAATTATAAAGTAGTTCAGGACAGATAACCAGAGGTGGCTGGACACGTTAGCAAGGAGGGTTAGCTGGACAAAATACAAGATGGTTTTCTAAAATTTTAAACCATCTTCTCTAATAGAACTTGCTATACAATATTCACGACACGGACAGAACAATCGCTGCATTCAATATGCTTTTTCGTTTTCTTTATAGTTGTTTGAGTTATTGGATATCCAATCTGGGCTACTTGTAGCCCAAGTTCCCACGTAAAGTAAATTAACTCGACTCCTGTATACGGTTTCTCATTTAAAATTAAATACTAGTACTAGATGTTTCATGTGGTTATTTGTCAGATTATTTCATGTCAGATTAGAAATAGTGAAGTTATTTCAGAAAACCAGAGTAAAATCATGCCTGCACTTTTGGCGCCAAATTTGGCATCAGTCGAAAGCAGAAAACGGAAGCGTTACTATACCTCATATATCCAATGCATTTTTGGAATGCGAGTTGTCACATGTAATCATTTTTACCTCCATGTTGGATGATGTTGCAAAACGTTTATCGATGTTGCCATGTGTCACAAAGCCTCTGGGCTGTCCCCCGTATATATTTAGAATCGGCCTGACAATGCCGATTTTCGCTGGTTACATATGACTGTCAAAAACGAACGAGTTGTCGGACCAAAGAGCAACTATATTGTTTCGCGACTCGCCGAGGTCAAATTCCCATTGTGCAAGCAATATGAGGACTTTGGAGTGTTGTGCATTACTACTGTGTTAAAAAGGTCACACGTCATAGCAACTACGCACAAAGCCAGACCCACATGGCCACGCTAGATTTGGACTATGACACCATTTTAGAAAAAGGGAAACACATCGTGTCTGCTCTTTGCGATAGTAAACTATCTCAACAAACTGAATGCCTGACGATGTTCATAGATGTCTAGGATCATTTTATATTCGAGGGTGTCCTGGGGAAATCAACGACAAAGTGTAATTTTCCATGATATAAGGTTTACGTCCATGCATAGTAATGGGCTTGGGCAGTAACGTTTATGCTGTAAATGCAAATAAGTGATCAATTGTGCAAGTCCAAATATCAGTACTGAGTGTAAATGTGCTTTAATCAAGTCAAACTGTAAAATCTTATCTCAACAGGTTGTCAAGACTCATCAAACATGGCCTATCAACCTCAGGGTCCAGTGTACAACCCACCACAGCAACAGATTGTGACCGTTTCATCTGGCAACCCTAACATTCAGGCACATTACAACTCCACCGGTTCACGTCGAACAGGATGGATACAGCTTGTGTGTGGCTGTATCTGTATACTGCTGGGAATTGTGGCAATCTTCATGGGGTGCTATATGTCTGGTAATTACTTCCCGATATGGTCTGGATTACTGGTAAGTTTTTTAGGGTGATGTGAAGACATGCTTGTTTATTTTGTATTATGTTGAAATGGTGCACTTTTTCTTTTACTTTTAAAATATCAAATAAAAATGTAAAAGTTTTTAAAAGGCTGACTCGTATTTCCACTTAAAGGCACTATCAGTGATCCACCCAAATGAGTCAAAATATTTGAAATTTGCAAAAATAGCTTAAAAGTGAAGGATAAGTTATTTTTTTCCAACTGAAAGATCGATAGAAAAGGAAGGAAACAGCTGTATTGAAAGGTATCAATCTCCATTCAATTACTTGTACAGTACGGTAAGTGTCCGTACAGAAAATAATGACTAAAATATTCAATTTTGTACTTATTAGGCTGCTTTTGGCCTTATCACTTGTAGGGTATGTTAGGATACCTATACTTCTTACAGACGTGCCAAAATCTGATTTTTGATGATTTTTTTAGATTTTTTTTTTATGTCAAGGCTAATCTAGGCATTAACAGCAGTTATTTAATTGGTAACGCTGACGGATTGGCACCAAGATAGCGATTAACGTCCCTTTTGAAATTCTGCAAGTCCTGGTTTGATGCTACATGAGAAGGAAGGGCATTCCATAAGCCTACAGAGAATGGGAGAAATGATCTTCTGTGGGAGGCCAAGTTGGACTTTGGGACTTTCACAGCAAGGTCATGAGACCTGACTGAGCACCTGAGGCGAGGATCAACTGAAAGCACCTCAGGTAGCAGCTGGCTGAGGAGATCTGGTGCTTGTCCATAAAATATGCGGTGGAAAAGAGTGACAATTCCAACTGCCCTGCGATGACCAAGTGGTTGGATGTGATGAGTAGTGAGCTCACTCTATGTTGGATCGAACCATGGTTTTATATATAACAGCCCATTCATATCAGCCCTTTCAGTTGTCCCTAGATAGGGTGCAGCTCGACGGAGCAATCCTAGTCGCTGACTGGCAGTTTTAGCCATTTTGGTAATCACAGGAGACCATGACAGGTCATTACTGATGGAGATGCCAAGTAGATCGACACTGTCAGCCTCTTCTAGAGTTCCAAAGAAGGGGAGACTTGGATGGCCTGTTGCAGCATCTTTCTTGTGTGATATTGTTACAGTTTTACACTTGGCAGCACCGAAAGTACATTCCATGAAGTTGCCCAAGACTCGATTTCCTGCACGTCTTTGTTGAGAGAGCAGCAGCTGGGATTCTGATTTGGCAAATCACTGATAGTGCCTTTAAGCCCATCGTTGCATTTAGGACTAATTTTGACCATTGCAGCTCTCAAAGAATTAAAATTGTTGACCTCATTCTTAAAATAAAAGGTTTCAAAATTTAAATGTCCCTATGAAAATTCAAGATATTCAAGGACCATGAAATTCTTCCAGGAGATCATTGATTTTGGGCTGTTTATAGAATTCCCTTTGACTGCAAATAATATAAGTCTTACAGAGTATATACATTGACATAAATACATAACTGTAGGTTGGACATTAATAAAGCTGGACTTCAGTTTCTGCACTGAAGTACCTACATAGCTAACCTGCTGCACAGTCAGATCTTGTGTACAACCAGCAGCTGTCTGGTGGCTGGACTAGCTGTGTGGTTACTTCAGCTCTTAGTGGGCTTGGCATTTCTTGTGTGCTAATAGTCTTGGTCAAGATGCTTCGCTTGAATTATTTCACTAGCAAACTGTTGAAATCATAGCCTATTACTGTTATTAAAATCCAAACTCGGCTGAGAATCCCACCAACCAACAATGCCAGTTCAGTGCTACAGTCTTCATTGTTATTTGGTAATGCAATTGAAAAGACGAGTAACGCTGCACGTGCAGATGAATTTTCCTGCTCAGCGAAGCGTCTTGGCCAGTTTGTAAATTTTTTCCAAATTTCTGGAAAAAGTCTTTGTGGGGGGTTGTTTTTCCATATACGGGCGACGATGAATTATTCAAGTTTTAATAGCCTATCAAAGATACGATGCATTAACGTATGGGATAGAGATTAATTATTTATTCATGAAGCGTGACCTTTGTACATGAACACACACAAAATAAACCGTACCTGACCAGTCACCAGACCCGTTCATTGCTTCGGCTATACTCATGATTGACAGCATGAAGCGACATTGTTTATCCAATGAGTACAAGCTACTCTGCTCATTTGCATAATTGGTTCGGCGCATCAAGTTGTTTGAAATCCAAAATAACAAGACGCTCGGCTCCGCCTCGCAGTGAGCGATTCCTGTATTTAGCAATTTCTAATGTGGGAGGAGATTTGGGTAGCAGTGTTGACTTACAAACAGTAGTAATTCGTTTATAAACGGGAGTGATTCGTGTATATAAAATGGAAAGTATGAAATAGATTTCTGAGACCATTTTTCTATATACTGTGATGTGTGTACAAGTTACATGGGCGCCGGACTTTGCTTAGGCTTTTCTATATGCCATGTGTACGGGTTTACATAGTCCTAGGTACTCTGGCTGGACACTCCATATTGGGGGTCGTAGTCCCCGGGCTTTGCCCGGGCTATTCGTAGTCCTGGGCTTTGCCCGGGCTACGACGTGTTCGAGCTAGGGTTTACATAGACTAAGGCGTGGGGGGAGAGGGTCAATACTAGATCGCTAGGTCAATACGACTGATCATACACGGGGGATGTACCTGGAACGGGGACATAGCCGAGTTTCTTGAACAAGACTAGTGTGCTAACTGCTCTTTAGTTTTTCAATGTTTTAGGCATATTTTCATTTAATATACATTGTACTATGTCGGAGTTTTTATGTTGCTCAGTTCAAAGTTAATTACAATTTTCTCAAAAGCATAAAAAATGCTAGCCAGAGAATGAGGGTAAAGCACAGTCAGTTTGTCTACTATCTCTATTTCTGTAAAAAGGAATAGATTCTTAAAGGTGCATGTTCTGATCGTCTTTGAGACCCCCTGATTTACCCAGAAGTAGTATCAATTTTTATATCAGATGAAAGGCCGTATTTTCTCATTGTCATCCTGAAATTTGAGCCCTCAAATCCATTTCATTGCCAAGATATAAAAAAAAAACCACAAAATTTATGGTTAACCATCAATATTAGCACAGTGTTGAATAGGGCTTTGCATTGTGAATTATCGAATTTGCTTCTACCATCAAAACCGCAAGTTTGTTTCCCACGGTACTTGATGGTGCATATGTGCAAGTGCCAGGGTCTTATATCAAGTAGAGAACACAATAGACATAAATCGGAACAAGCACCTTTAAGTAGATCAATGTAACAAATTCTTGTTTTTTTTTTTTTTTTTTTTTTAATCTGATTTTTGATGATTTTTTCGATTTGCTGATTTAGCAAATCACTGATAGTGTCTTTAAAGGTGCGTGTTCTGATCATCTTTGAGACCCCCTGATTTACCCAGAAGTAGTATCAATTTTTATATCGGATGAAAGGCCGTATTTTCTCATTGTCATCCTGAAATTTGAGCCCTCAAATCCATTTCATTGCCAAGATATAAAAAAAAAACCCACCAAATTTATGGTTAACCATCAATATTAGCGCAGTGTTGAATAGGGCTTTGCATTGTGCATTATCGAATTTGCTTCTACCATCAAAACCGCAAATTTGTTTCCCACGGTACTTGATGGTGCATATGTGCAAGTGCCAGGGTCTTATATCAAGTAGAGAACACAATAGACATAAATCGGAACAAGCACCTTTAAGTAGATCAATGTAACAAATTCTTGTTCACTTTTTCATTTCAGTTTTTCTTAACTCCTGGTATTGCAGGAATAATGGCTGCTAAGAGTCGGACCTCTTGTGCTGTAAGTTTTGAGAATTTATAAAACTATCTTTCAGTCAAAAACATTTAAAAATGTTATAAATTGAATTTAAGTACACCTGACATCACTGCATGGAGGTAGGAAAATGGAATAGACCCGAGCATGTCAGGCTATTCAGTGTTAAATTAGTTCAAACATACTCTACTCTGATGGGTTACCTAGTATGTGATTTCTCTTCCAGGACAGTAGCATATTTGTTTATATTGACGGGGCTACAACTTCATGATTCCTTAACTGCTTGTAAAAAGTCGGGCAAGTGAATTATTCACGCCCTATTAAAAACAGGTGTATATTGCGTTTAAGTGCGTGCTACAGAAGAGGGAAGTGCTTATGAATTCAGGACGTGCTTCAAAGATTGACCTAAAACAAATAAAGAGCTATATACCTAAAGTAGATTTTGCACAGATATTAAAATGCTCCGTTTATAAGTGGAGCAAAGATTATGAGCCGGGGGTATGAAGACATGTATGTGATAACATAATTTATTTTTTTCAGATTACATGTTTCCTTGTGTTGTCGATCTTTGCTGCCTTGTTTTCATTCTGCCTCATTTGGGTGATGCTTGGGGCAGCCGTATCCGAGGCATCCTACAGACCGTGCAAAAACGTACAGGAATGTGCATACGGTTACTGTACTGTCAAAAAGGTGTGCACGAGAAACGACAATTATGTAAGTTGAGCCAGTCAGTATTTCTTACTAATATGTGTGTTCCACTTAACATTGTGTGGTGTGTTTTCCACTTGTCTGTACAGATAGTCACGTTCATGGTGTTGTCCATCTTTGCCTCCTTCTTTTCATTCTGTCTGGTGTGGGTGATGCTCTCAGCCAGTCTATGGTATACCATTCCGCGGGATTGCACAACCATTAAAGAAGATTGTCATGATTTTGATAGTAGTCTTTGTCTTGTGTCGACTAGGTGCACCCGTACTGACGGATTTGTAAGTAGTTGTAGAGCTTCAATTAGCAAGTACCGTAGATGTGATGACATACTTTTCAAAAGTCAAATCTAACCAGCATGTATCATTAGAATAATTAACTCCTAGTACCATAAAGCATGGCTCAATAAGCAAGGACTCAAGGTTGTTTGACCCACTGTAAGGATACTCAAAAGTATTCCAATATAATCTGTCAGCTTGTGGCGATTATGTAGTCTAGACCTGTACCAAGACCAACACAAACACAGAAATAGAATGTGGCAAAGCAAGGGACAAAATACTTTGGGGGCTACAGGGGCTATTTGAGCAAATTCTGCCAAAAAGTAGCCCTCGTAGTGCATTTTACCATAGGCCAAAATTTCTCACAGGGGCCATTTTGTGAAAACTGAGGGCTAATCGCCCTTAGCCCTCGTTTATTTTGTGCCCTGTGGCAAAGCTAAAATAAAGTCTGAGTAACATAAGCGCACACTGGAGCACATTAAACTTGTGAGAAGAACAATAATATGGGTGCTTGTAAAAGGGTGGTGTAATGGAAATCAACAAAAAAGAACCAATTAAGGCCTCAGCTGAAGACCAAGGCTCTCTGCTGTGTTTTTGTGTACCTTCACAATGATCACCCCTTGCAAACACCCACACTGCCGCTTCTCTATGAAAGTATGCGCTTGGACCTTACAGTCGTACCAATCATCTCTCTCATTTGCAACTGCCCACATTCCACTGTTTGTATGTCTCAGAAAGGGTCTTAATTACATCCCTGCATTTATAGAACTAAATTTTTGTCCTCTAAAAAATCTTTTAGTAAAGTGTGATATAATGAAAAGTAATTTTCATTAATTTGGCACATTGAAGGTATTTACACAACAAAAGTAGTTTATTGATAAGGTGGTTATTAATATCGGTGACTCTTAAAACCTTCTAGCTCACAATGTTATTCCTTGTACCCATGGGTTGCTTTTTTTGTGAAAGTAGGCCCTGTTTTACATTATTTTGAGAACATTTTTACAACCTACAAAGTACTTTGTTTACAATTGTAGTTACAGAGTAGAGACCAATATTATAAAGACTATAGAGGCTCAGCCTCCTACACTGCAAACAAACTGTACGAGATCGTACTGATTCTTACTTTGCCAGTTTTTTACATTTTTAAATCATTATCTACGAGGAAGAAACACGCATCGCGCACTAGAACAATTATAACAAACAGCACAGGACACACATTGAGAAATCTCGGACGTTGCGCCCGTACGGGGACTCGAACCCCGGTCCTCTCGCTTACTGGCGATGCTTTACCACTGAGCTACAGACATCCCTGCTATACAGAGATTCGGTATGATATCATGGATAAGCGGTCGAGGTGTGGTAAAGCATCGACTCTTGATCTCGTACACTGTTGTGTTGTGTGTGTGGTTTACCCCGACCGCTATCATGAGTATCATACCGAATATTGTATAGTAGGGACGGTCTGTATAGCTCAGTGGTAGGGCACTAGCCAAGAAAGCGAGAGGTCCAGGTTCGAGTCCCCGTAAAGGCGCATACGTCCAGATTTTTTCTCAGATGGGGTGTTTGCCTGTGCATGGTATGTTATAATTTCTAGTGCGCGATGCGTTGTTCTCATCGTAGGTAATGATTAATGAGGCAATAGAAGATGATTGTTGTTGTAAGTAAAGAGGTGTCTCAGAAGAAAATGGAAACACACTCTCAAAAATGCATGTATGTTTAATTTTTTACTTGTCAAAGGCAATGTAGATAAGGACTCTGAAAATTCAGGATGACAATGAGAAAAATAATGGCCTTCACATTGGATACAATTTTTGGGTAAATCGGAGGTTCCAAAGGTGATGAGAGGGAACAAGAACTCTTTAGCTAAGTCCAAATCAAAACTCCATTATGTGTAAATTTAATGATATTGCCAGGGCTCGGAGAAAAAAAATGCCAAATTGTCCGGGGAATACAATCCAAATTTCCCTCCCAAGATTTCAAAATTTTCCTTCAATTCTTATGTATTTCTTTATTTAACCCTAACAGGACCGGGTCGTTGTGAACGACCGACGGTCCAAATGCAACGAGGTGCAATCTATTTTTATTTTTAACGGCCAGATGCAACGAGAGCCAAATTTTGCATCTCGGCCGTTTCATTGCATCTCGAGTTTTTCCCGGCACAGGAAAAGTAGCGTCGTTAAAGTCGTTAACGCCCAGATGCAAAGAAGAAAACATCGCGTATAATTGTCCCGGAAGACGGCCCCCCAAGATGCAACCGGGAACATCGCGTCATTTTTCCCGGAAGACGGCCCAGATGCAAGAGGAACATCGCGCAAGTTTCCGAAAGGTCACAGATGCAACGAGGAACATCGCGTGCGAATACAAGAGAACAGGATCCTAACTAAATAAATAATAAATATAAAAACACATTAAATAAAGAAAAAGTTGTGGAAATGAATTTTTTAGCTTATAGTTCGCCAGTCATGCGTGGCTCTATTACGCTACGTCATAGGCGTGCGTGCTCTATTCCTACGTCATGCTCGCGTTGTTACTTCATGATGCTGTTTAATGCATAATTTAAAAGTGCTTATCGAAAATGGTGGGCGCTTCACCATCGATATCAAAATTGTCTATGGGCATTGGTACCAGTGTCACCGCCTGATGAAAACATTGCGCCTTCTCCGGGCAAAAACCTCCGAAATTCAAGTTAAAGCTCGCATCATTTTCCCGGAATGACGTCCCCGGTGCAAGAGGAACATCGCGTCATTTTTCCTCCCGGGAAGAACGGCCCAGAATGGCCAACGAGGAACATCGCGTCATTTTCCCGTAAGACGGCCCAGATCAACAATGACATCGGTCATTTTCGCGTTAAGACCGGCCCAGATGCAATGAGTGCAATGAGATCTTGTGCGAGCAAAAATAGTTGTTTACCGGCCGAGATGCAACGAGTAACTTTTCAGACCCGTTACCACTTTTCGTTGCCCGCATTGCGTTCTGGGCCTCTTTCGGGTTAAAGGACAAAAATTTCCCTCCAAATATAAAATTCCTGGGAATGGCATTCCCAGATTTCTCACTTAGTCCCAGGCATAGAATTGCCAATAAAAACTACTAATAATGAGCATCAGTTCGCTCTTCGGATCAAAGTGCCATTGATCAAGTGTGTGCCTTTACCAGCAGCCTCTACCCAAAATTTCAATCAACGATTTGTGTTTGATTATGGATTTGTGATAGGATTTTTATAATTGTTCAAATGGAATTTAACTGGTTCTGTCTGCGATTGAATCCTCTTCAACCTTGCACATTTTCCCCAGAAATTAGTGGAAATATTTGAATTACGACACTGAAATATCCCATGTTCCCTGCGATATTTGGATTAGACTTTGCCAAAGTGGAATATTCCATCACCACAAAGTGATTTGTGTTATTCTGCATGTAGGAACCGCTCACGCCCACTAATATTTTGTTTGCTATTTTTATATTTTGTTAATTAATAGTTAGATAGCATATGTGCATTGTAGATTTTTTCATTATATCTGCCTTCCATGTATTGTTTTTATTTAACATATGAAAAGTGTGCACTTATGTGCATGGTATCTTCAGCTTCAATGCCGTCATTCACTTTCCCTAGATTACTTGCTTATTTGTAATAATTTTTTGTGGGCCGCCAGCATAGCTGGCAGGACCACTTTCAATCCTCTAGGGGTTGGGGGTCAACATGTGTGCTAAGCAAGCATCTGCATGCATGGCAGCAGCAGGGAGAGTAGGACTGATAGTTTTTTTGCATTACTGTGTGCCAGCAAACATATGGCAATTTGAAATTTAACTACTCTATATATAAATAATCAATGCTTATTAGTTATAAGATAACCAACGTTTTTAAACCTACTACGGTTAAATAGTGGTATACATTCTATGGTATTCAGGGTCAGATAGCGGTAATAGTCTGTCAATAAACTGTGCAAAAACTGTTTTGCGCCATAAATCATACCCATAAAACGATTCCTATATGTTAACTTCACAAAAACCTGCGGACCTATGACAAATCAACTCTTGGAAAGGAAATTTGAGCAAAAATGCGGTTTCAACATGAGCGCAGCAGTATTCTTGTGACATTTGTAGAGTTTGTGCTCGGACATCATGAAGTCGATATGCATGGTAGGACCCCCAATACATGGGAATGAAACTTACATTCTAGCAAGTCAAACATTTTAAAACCAAAGTGGGGCGGATTGGAGGGGAGGGGGCGGCACCTGCCCCTGTGATGTTGTAGTAAAAATTATTTGCCACACAGGGCGCAGGGTTGCCTTGCAGAGATCTAAGAAGAAAGGACACCAATGGTTGATACTAGATTTGGGATTTGGAGGTTGCCGAGCCCCTATGGAGCTCTATAGGAAATATCCCAACTACCCAGCCTTTTTTGCCCCAATTTGCTTATGATAGATTCCTCTAAAACCGCTTGATTGACATTCAAGTTTTTACCATATGGCAAGACAAGACATTTTTGTTTAACCATTTTGTTCTGCAAAATTTTAGTTCGTCGAAAAGAAATTGGAGAAAAAATGATTGAAAATTCAATTTTCATGCCATTCAAAAATCCCTCTGTCTTTTTAGTGCAGTGAGGAATCAAGGTCTTACTGGTATACTTGGTACTTGATACTGGTATAACTTGTGGATCTTATGTGGGGTAACAGATGACATCAAAGGTCATTCAGGTCTTAGGGGTCATATGACCACATAATTGAAGGACCATATTGTACCGCTGTGCTTATTTTTTATAGTTTAAGAATATTTTTCTTATCTACTAAAAACGGAATATTATTGTAAATTTTTATACATGAATGCGACGAGGACAAGGACGAGGTATACGGGTCAAGGGAAGACCTGTGACAGACAATGTCCAATTAAGTTAAGTAGAGGGCAGAAATTAAGAACATTTAACCACTGCATATGTACATAATCATTTTGTTCTTCAATATATAATTTTTTTGTGTGTATCAATTACCAAATTATCAACCTATATAGTACTTAAAGATAGTCACCCTCCAAGCTTTTCCCTCAATGTCCAAAGTCTTTTAGGTGAAGCAGCTTTTGTCTGTTTTCAATGCATAAACATTTAGGTTATGTGTTATACAAAAATTCTGATCCGGAAATTTTTTATAACAAAGTCCTGATTTTTTTATATGGATATCATTGATTTGAGATTAGCCTTTCACACAGTGATTAGTACGTGGGACAAGCATATGTGTTTTTTTTTAAAAATTGTGATTTATTAGCAACTTGAGAGTGCCATCCTCGGGAAATCCCTTGTCCCAGCTCTCTTTAGAAGGTGTGTTTGGTTCTTTCTTTCTCCGACGTATTTGCCCCTCCCCCAATTTTCCAGGAAGTATTATCGATTTTTGATTCAGATAAAAGGCCATTCTCTCGTTGTTGTCCTCCCCTGAAAATTTGGTAGCCCATCAACATCCATTCATTCCCAAGAAATAAACAAAACCATGCCGAACTCGTATTTACGTGATACGTAAAATATGTCCCCACCGCGAATGTTTGCGATCACGTAGACATGCAAATAAATGCAACTTCAACAGCCCCGAACCCCGCAAATCAACCCCACGCGCCTCATCCAAACAGCTCCCACCATCCTCCTTAAACCCCCCTCAAACCCCCAACCCCAATGTGCCCTAACACCTCCCCCTTTCCCCAACACCCTGCAGCGCCATTCTCCCATTCCTCCAACCACCCTCATCTCCATCCCTCCCCAACACCCTCATCCCTCCCCAACACCCCACAAACACTTCCCACCCCTCCCCGCAACCCTCCACCCCTCCCACACCATGCACCCACACCCCACCCCTTCCCCACCACCCCGCCACACCCCACGCCCTCCCCACACCCCACCCTGCCCCCCCACCCCCCCAACCCCCCGCAATCCCCACCCCCTCCCCAACACCCCGCAATCCCATCCACCCCTCGCCACACCACCACCCCCTCCTCAATATCCCATCCCCTCCCCCACACCACCTCCTCCCCAACCCCTGCTCCCCCCAACACCGATCTCACACACACGCCCCCAAACCCCCTCCCCACACCTTTCCCCCCTCCCCTATACATAGTGTCATTCTCATGTAGCGAAGGGAATTTTGCCTATCCATGTACTGTTTTCCAGAGAACCGGCAATTACGCATATTTAATTACTCATATCATACCCTAAGCACATATATCACATACTTTCAAATTGCAAAAAACGACAACTGAATGCCTCATGATAGATGACTTTCTGCATGCGCAGCGGCAGGAATTTCTGCAGACAGTATCCAATGTACCGTTCAAAATTATAGCAACTATGCTGATTTTTTGCATCATTAACTTAGCTCATTTGCATACTTAATTTGCCCGATCATCCGCCCAAATCTAATGTGGGGTCAAACTCTTCAGTCCCGCTTCCTTCCACCAAGTTACATCATTATTCTCCCCTTAATTAATATTACGGAACTCCAGAAACTTGTACACCAGCCTTCAAGGAACATTCTCATAATTATAGCAAATTAGATCTTAATTAATTATCATATTTTATGGCCATGAATCATCAGGTATCGAGAACATCATCCGCGGCTTCTTTCCTCCAATTTACATCATTGTCGCTCTAACGGAACTCCAGACAAATCGTATCAACCACATGGGTTAACACTTTTGTTCACAGACGGACGGACGAACGGACGGACGCTGCTCATCTCATATCCCCGTTCCGAACTCGTTCGGCGGGGACAAAAACTGCCCGTTAAATGGTTAACCATCAATATTATTTTAGCACAGTATTATCAAGGAATGAGTCCTAACACAAAATTGGAGAGTGCGCTTCTTTTTCGACGCACCAAGAAATCTTTATTATTGGATGCCCAACCAGCAGAATCGCGTACAACTCCGAAATTTACATTAGCACAAGTTGCGAACTTAGCCTATCACACGTAGAGGCTTACTCTAAGAGATTAACCATAGATTTTGCCAGCAGAGTCTTAAACTCTAACTGTCACACCTAAGTTCTTACTCCAAGGGAGAAAACTATATTTTAAGAAGTCGCGTGCCAAAACCCGAACTATCCACCTAATGGCTCACATTAGGATAAATTAGATGAACAATTTTAATTTCCGCACTTAAAGGTGTTGTTTCTGATTTATGTGTATTGTGTTCTCTACTTGATATGAGAGCCTGGCACTTGCACATACACCCCATCAAGTACCGTGGGGGGGGGGAAAAAAAAAAAAAAAAAAAAACCAAACTTGTGGTTTTGCTGGTAGACGCAATAATTGCACTATGTGCAACGCCTATTCAATACTGTGCTAATAAAAGTGGTTAACCACAAAAACGGCGGTTTTTTGTTTATATCTTGGGAATGAAATGGGATTTGAGGGCTCCAAATTTCGGACTACATGAGGAAAATACGGCCTTTATCGATATCAAAATCGATACTACTTCCGGGTGGTTAAAATAGGGGGGTCCCAAAGACGATCGGAACACGCCTCTTTAAAGAACAATTAAGTTATCAAGATATATGAGTGTGAAACTGCACTACACAAGCCTCTTAAGATAGTCAATTTTCAGACGCGAAAATAGACTGTATTACATTGGATAATTTCTTTAGGTGAGAAATTACGATTTCAGTACTGAATACAAAAGTCATTAAGTGAGTGATTCATGGAAGGGGGCTTGCCCCAAACCATGATTCAACCAAGTTCCAAGGGCATTACCTTGAGAAAAGAATCACTCCTATTACCAAATTACATGTATTGCCATTAGCTTTCTTACAATGTGAATTTTTGAGTGAAATTGACAAATTAATATAGATGCCTCACAAGAAAAGCATGCCGGTGTCATATAATACAGTGTCCGTGTGACTGAGGTCCTGCCACCCATCTCTCTATTGTATTCCCCATTGAGTGCTGTATGCAACATTTGTTTCAGCACTGTGCCCAAACGGCCTCGACTACAAGGTCACGGTTTATTCCGTACATGTTGCAATGGAAGCTTGGCCACTATCACATGGGGGACACTCAGTTTCATAGCACCGTACACGAGCTAGGGAGGGAGGGAGGGTTTTATAGTTGTGTGTAGATCATGTCAGAACATAACAACAACGACCTTCTTGGTGCGGCGATGAAAAGCGAGTGACCACATACAATGGGTCAAGGGAGAAGCAATAAACACGCACTGACAAATGATAGGCCGAGCGCAAACAAAAGGCAAGCGCTGTAATTGGAAACCAGGAGTGCGAGTACACAGAAGGAGTGCATTACGGTTGCCAAGCAACCAGGCGAAGGACTCCTCCTAGATAAATGCCGTTGTTTATTTTAGATTCGGTTGGGTGAACCTCACAAAAAATAAACGGAATTGAACAGAGACGTTTCTGGTCTCTGGTATTGATTAGAGCTTTGCAATATGCATTATTGCTTCTACCATAAAAAAAAACCAGCAGTTTGTTTTCCACGGTATGTGCAAGTGCCAGGATCCCATATAAAGTAGAAAACACAATAGACAGAAATCAGAACAAGCTGTTTTAAAGAGTAAAGCACATAAGCTTATAAGAGAACTATACAGACTAGAACCTCCAATCTTAAATATTACACACTTACCACCGGCATAATAATTTTCATTTGATATCACCCTGCAGGAAGCCTGTGTAGCAATAGACGTGATCGTACTATTCACTGCCTTGGTTGAATTCATCGTGTCGATTATATCTGCTGCAATTTGCTGTCGTGGCGTGTGCTGCAGAGGATCTACTAAGCAGTCTACTACGGTAAGGGCAAAATTGCAAGTAGGTATAAATGCAGGGACTGAAGTAACTTATAACATGGAGATAATGCCACTTTTTTCAAGGATATCATTAAATATCTTGCATATTTGATGTCCTTAGTTTAGTATGGTGCACTCATTAATGACATGGGCTATTTCTCAATTTTGAAAAGGAACTGAATGTCATTGTAACAATCGATCATGTAATGGATTGTATACATAGTTGAAGGTGCATTTTGTGATTTCATCCCCTTCAGTTTTATTCATTCATTGTTCAATAGATATCCTTGAAAACAGCTTATTCACAATTTTTTAGTTGATCCGGACCTTGTTTTTTAGTGTTATAAGCAAGTGCTTGTTTCTCGTTGTCCCATTGGCCACAATGCTACAATTTGTCTGTTTACGGACAGAAAATACAAAATTGCAAATTTCTTGCAATATGAATGAATTAGCACATAAAATTAGGTACACATGGATTACTAATGTTAAGGTGATTGGGTCACGATAGATCCGTTCGATAGATTTTGTTAAGATTTCGTATAAATGAATTTTCATCGATGTACGTCAAATATCAGAAATAAAAATATGGGGTCACCGAACTCATTTTTGAGAAAAATTTTATTAAAAAACACCTATTTTTTTCAAAAAATTTGTACACACGTCTATGGAAAATTCATTTTTTCATGGATATTTTTGAATATTAAAAAAAATCGGTTTGATAACTTTTGTCCAAATTTTAATAAAAGTTGCGCACTAACAAGATCTGTCGATTACTGAAGAAAAAAGTAGGGGTCACCGAACTACTTTATTTGTTATTTTCGAAAATAACGGCATTTTTAGTAGTTTAAAATACCAACGCGATATTGAGGTGCTTAAAACGCCACAAGTATCACGCATGGCAAACGCTTAAGCTGACACGCGAACAAAAACATGCACGCAAAATGTGCGCACTGATTAAAACTTATGAGCATTGTTTTTTCCCTCTTTGTAATTTTTGATATTTTGTGATGTATGATGAGAATCAATTAAAAAGACTATGGTAAGAAAAGGGAAGAAAAAGTTTATGGAAAGGTGAGAAAGGGAAGCAAGGGCGTGTCCAGATTTCGTGATTTTGAATGCATTTTAAGCGTGTAGGCCTACTCTGAAACCAGTATTAGCTGGACGAATATAGGCCTACCTATACTTCTTAGCAATTTTCTAAATACTGTTGTCATAATTTGTTTCTTTTACGAAGTTAAATGATATTAATAAAAGTTGTCATTTAGAACTTTAAAAAACAATTCGCTACGTCTGCTTTTTATGCCAAGTTGTCGGCCACTATGCTGCAATGGTGCTGGGCCACAAAATTCTGTGGTTTTTGCTTTGAGAGAGAAATCACAGCTAAAATGTAAATAAAGCCTTAGTATCAGTTGAATAGGTAATTTAAGATTTGCATCACTTCAATGTTTTTAAAATGATTATGAAGTTCCAAGTAATTGAGTAAAATCTTCACGAAAAGATTATCAACATTCCTTTTTATTTTACGGCCATTTCCTGCCGTAAAGTTACCTGAATTGTCCTAATTCTTTTTAGTAAATTAGCGTTTTCCATAAAATGCCATAATTGCTGTTTGAATACTGAAAAAAATGTCTTATATCTACATGAAAGTGTACATAAAATGTGATTTTTTCGGATATTCCTGGATTTTACACGAGGCAAATAAGGATCATCATTAAACTTTACTGCCGGAAATTCGGTAAAATGACAAGTGATATTTTCTTCAACGAAACCTATATAAGATTATATTAATCATCATGTTTATGCATTTAATACTCTCTATAAGACCTAATAGGTGAAATGTTGTTGGAAAACAAAATACTCTTGTCATCTGAAATGTATTCATTAGACATTTTCTGAGTCCTGACCATTTAAATCTGTGGTCCTGACATAGAAATTATAAAGAAAACGCACAAAACGATACGACATTGAAAAAGTGTGTTGAAAAAATCAGGAGAGAAGCTGCTTATTTTCGGGAAAAGGATATTTAGTTATTTGATGGCCCGTTTATAAGTAGCAATATAATCTTTGACTCATGTTTGTTTAATAATGCATTAAATTCTGTGAACAGCACATAGGCTTACTACATGTACTTCAGTGGAAACCGGTTATGCCCCAAAGCGTGCTTGCTATCTTCAGAAGATCGCACAGTGTACGCAAGGGTGGTTTTTACGTGCGCGGACAGCTAGGAACGCCAATTCACAATTTTGGCAGAAATATCTGCTTGCGGACTGGTGCGCACAGCCACGGGTGGAAAAAAATGTTTTTTCCCGGCAAGGTAGTCAAGATGTCAACTTTGCGAGTAATATGGCTGCGAAGCAGCCATCGCGCCGCGTTAGCGGCGCCAGGGGAGTGTCTGAGGGTGGGGATGTGCCCGCCTCAGAAGCTGAAGATTTTTAAAAAATCAAGTTGCAATTGAAGCTATTTGGTGCGTCTTTTTAACACTTTATACGCGATATGGTGGTTATATATTGTGCCCAAACCGGCCCATAATTTACCGCATACCAAACAAAATATAACGTGAGAAAGAAGCTAAGATTACTTACACAATAATCTCAAGTTCTGGATGCTTTCGATTTGACTTGAAAATATACGGTTTTCAAGCAGTCCCCTATGTAATTTGCAATGGGAAATCGGCAGTGTTACCATTGTACATCGATCGCATCGATCTGTTTACACCAAATTTTCATTGCGCACGTGTCGGGCTGCCGGTTTTCCATGAGCTTGCGTGATTGTTAAAGTACATCATCCACGATAGGTCGCCCAGCTCCTTCAATATAATCCCCGCCTAAATGAATAAAACATATTACAACATTTATAGATGGCAATTTTAAGCAATCAATTTGGGAGTTCTTTGCGCCATACCAAAAAACGCTCGTATTGTAACTCACCTTGATAAATGTCTCTGCTTGAATGTAATCGTGAATAACTGGTGACAAATAAAATGAAATATAAATGTCTCTGCTTGAATGTAATCGTGAATAACTGGTGACAAATAAAATGAAATATGAAGGCACGAATATTTTTATTGTCTTACCTTGTTTTCTCTTGTTCTGTGTGTGTTATTCAATAATAATCCTTCCGAGGCATAAATGGAAAGTTTGGTTTCGTTGATTTTATCCTATCAACGACTTATGTACGTGTCGTCATTACCATATCACTCGCCTTCCGACCTACGGCATGTTATAACATGTCGCTGAGTGCTGGATCTGATGTACGGCGTGGCGGAAAGTATGAGTGCTGATGATGTGTGCATATTAATTAGCCAGCCTTATGACGTAGCATCGTGCAAATTAAAGCTGTTTGTTTGGCGCTCGTCCGGGGTGGCTCGTCAGAGCTCATAGAGATTGTGTGTAAAAACTACCGATAGAAATGTTGAATTTTTCAATAGGTTATAGACCCAGTTGAGGATATTTTCGAGAGAATAACAAAAAAATTATGATGCAAAACATCCAATCCATAGAACCCCCTGTTTTCAGACATATGATATTTGAGATTTAGTTTCATTCACACGCATTCTCTACGGGGGACTGATAACGCTAGTCTCTCACGAAGTGCCAATTTAGATAATATCGCGCAAAACGCGCAAAAAATCACGAATTTTTGGGTCTATCACGATTTGTTTGGTCCATCGCTAATTTTCATTTCACGATTTTGCTTAAAAAAAACCACCTTTTTTAATGTTAATTTGCCAATAAACAAACACAAACTGATTATTAAATCATTATATGCAAACGTCGGCGAAAATTGATGACTCACAAAGCTTCCAATAAGGGCAAAATATAGTCCAAATGTATAAATAAATCCTAGCGTAGAACCCTACCTCTAACCTTGATTAGTTGAACACAGATGACCCGACCTATTTCCATTGTGAAGCGTCATGATATGGTTGCGCTTCGGTGCATTAAACAATATTGATGCATGCTATCAAAGCTATCAACGCGCGGTGTCGGGTCTTTGTTCATAATTGGTTTATCCATGGGATAATTATCTCTTTGAATTTAAAAACAAAATTCGACTGGAGAGGGGTAGGGGTAGGAAGGATTTTCCCGGACGGGAAATCGGTAAGGATGCGGAAGAGAGGAAACAACAACTGCCCACCACATTCAGGGGCAATGAGTGAAAAACCCGTCACGCGATCACGTCATCCGGGCCCGGGGATTATCCCCAATCCACGGCGAAAGTAAATTATTATCGGGGATGTATGCAAAGGCCTCAGCCCGCGGCAGCGGCCATCTACATCTTATTCAAATATTTTATTCGGAAAGAGGGAAAAAATAACCAGGTGATAATGATGTGCTTCTTGTATTTTCAGCCGAGAAAAAAGTAAGGAATTGGATGTCAACTTTGGAAGTTTGAGCATTGTTTTTTGCAAAGACTTTTTCGTGTTCCTGGTTGACTAGTAGGTCAAACATAAGGAAACGCATTTTTTCGCGATTTTGACTTTAAAAATCGCGCATTTTCGCGCATTTTAAAATACGGGCCGCGCATTTTGCCGTTTTAAATCGCGCAAAACTCCGGTGCCTATACTTTCTACACCGCCGTAGATCTGATGCTCAACACACCGTGCTCTGATGAGCCATGACTACTAAGGTGATGGGGGTCTCCGGGGTCGGCTTACTTCGCTGAATTTGGGGTTTATTTTGGCTAGAGACGTAGCTTTTTTTCGTCTAATTTACAAGAAATAAACACACTGGTACACATTTTCGCTACTTTTATTATTCAATTGATGGTTTATTTTAGTCTGTTGAAATTGGTTTTCCCTCGATTATTTCACGTATTTTCCTTGATGTATCCATTTGTTCATTGATTATTTCCGTATGATTTTTTTTTTTGCTTCACTAAATTTCCCGCGAGTCGGCAGGATTCCCGCTGACTTCCCGTCTGCCCGGTTTTTTTTTCCCGCCGTGCCGCCAGCTAACGTTACCCATCCCCAAGGAAAAATAGCAAGGGGTAGCTGGCAAGGTTCCCTTCAGATGATATAAAAATGTCACTTTTTTAGGTAAGTCGGGGGGGGGGGGGCTCACGAAATGCCTCTTTAAAAATCTGCCTCAAAACGATGTTTTAGATGATTGGTGAAAAATCAAAATGATTTTTCATAATCAGGTAAAAAAATCACTATGTAATACTTTAGAAAATATATGGATACACGCCCTCAGCTACCTTACTTTTGCCAAATTTCTCATTTGGCTCTACTCATAAACCTCTATACCACATTAACAAATGTCCGCCGATAGCGCGCACTATTTTTTCGGGCAACTCACCTCCCATGCGCGGTGAATTCTTCCTTATCAAAGTGTTTCTCAAATTGGGGCATGCTTTATCGCTGAGCTACCGAAAAAAATCTTTCCAATCTGCCGGCAAATAGCTGCACTTACCAGAAAGAAACGTCGATTCAAGCACTTATTATCCTTAAGACAAAAGTAGCCTAGATTTTAGTGTTATTTCGGCGAGTTAGACTTGTTTAACAAATTTTTTTTTTTTTTTCGATGTTTTTTATTATCTCGCCGTTTATCGAATTGTATTCATGTAAGAGACCGCCTATCCTAGCCCGGATTTGTGTCGTCCCCTCTTTAAATCCACTTCTATCTTCCGTCTTTATGACGAGGACGTTTCCTGAAGCGGGTGATTTTACAGGCTTCTCTCACCTGTTAAATTGATCGCTAGGCCAGGAAAAGTGTAAACAATTCTAGGCCGTATAACCGCCATGTTGAGTCTTTATATGGTAAGCCGTCGTGCTAAAACGGTGGTTTTTATGATATGCCGTTTGGTCCAAAAAATATATATTTTTAGGTATGGTAAAAAGATCCTGATCGGAGCTTTTCAGGCTGATTTCCATGTTTTACGTTCAGGTATGGTGGCGCTGGGTGCCATAAGTGCATTTTTGGGTGTTTTTTGGCCTTGTGCCCCCTGGGTGCTCGTCCACCCACCCCGGGGGCCTATCCTAGGGTGTTGGGGTGTCCCTGGGTCCCGTAGAGGATTTTGGGGCAGTTGAGTCAGATTGGTGGTACCCCAAAATGGGACCATGCCACTTAGTTGGATTTTTCACCTAGAGTCCGCCCCATCGACTAGGGATGTGTGGGACGGATCTAAAAGTTTTAGGGACCCCCCCTCCTCAAACCGGAATGGGTCAATTAGGTCTTCCTTTCAGGTCCCTGGGTTTTTCTGGGCCCGGCGGCCCAGGTTCTCCTTTTTGAGGTTTCGGGAAGGTGGGGGACCGTTTCCCCTCTCTATCCCGGCCCCCTCCCCCCTGGTATTGCTTGGGGGTCCCGCGGGGGGGGGGGTGGTCAAAAGGGTCGCGGATTCCTACAGACTTGAAGTTTGAAGGCCTTGGGCTC
>JAMKCH010068264.1:0-23998 GCA_023653785.1 Ophioderma brevispina
CCGCAACCGACACACTTCCGAATAGAAATTAGCAGGGGCGGTGTAGACTTGGCCAAGTCTTCCGACACAGAATTTAGGCCCAAAAGACGACATTAATCGTCTAACAGTTCATCTAGGGTATCCATCGCCAGATGGCGAGCGGAATACCGAACCTCGAAACCTCGAAGTGATGATTACAAGCGTAAAAACGTGAAGGAACGGCAAAAACAGCTCCCGTACCGGAAAATACTGACTACATATCGTCGTGAAACGCCGGCGAAAGACACCACCGAAGCCCCTCGAAGCCTAGGGTTTCTTCGTCTGCACATTAGAGCTACATTAAAGACATTTCCTTTCTGAGAGTAAAATATCATTCCAGAAAAGTTAACATTAAACTGTAAATGTGAAGGAATGGGTCTAATCCTTAGTTCTGGACTCCAAATCATCTCACTACGACTCATGCTTTTTTTGATCAAATTCAACTTTCAGGTATTAAATGCCAAGTAAACATAATGATTATTGATACAGGACCCACGCTTTGGGGCTTTTACTTTGCATTTCATTTTCCTTGGCATCAGTTGATAGCTACTACGCAGTTTCAAACCATGCAATCAGCCTTCAAAATTGCAGCAATGGATCAAATGTTTTGAAGACTTGCCGTCCCTTAACACTGTTTACAACCTACCCAATGAAGTTGTCTTCCTATGTTAAACTGCAAAGTTATCGGCTTTCTCTTTGAGTAAACGCTATTGAAACGTGTCCTTTACTTCTCGATGTCTTTTTAAATCTTTTCAAAGGCTTGTGGTATATTCAATTAGCATGTTCATTTTGTCGCTCGTCGGTAGTTTTCCGATAGAGCAAGCTTGCATGCAAGGGTGACATCGTTGCAATTTAAATGCTAGTCGCTTACAACAAATCGCGATGTACGCAAACCTATTTAAAACACCAATGTTCCGAATTTCTTTTGAGTGAATCAAGTCTGAAGAGATCAGATGATGATAAACAAATTCCGTTAAAAATCCAATCGACGATCAAACACTAAAAAATCGGAAGGTAAAAAATCTGAAAAATATAGAAAAATCGCATTTTAATCCCAGAAATGTTAAAAAAATCTGATTTCTCGATTAAATCGGAAGTTGTCATCTCTGTATATATTATGTGTGGAATATATATTTAATGTGAGTTCTTCTGCATCTGCCTAAATACAATGCAATTTGTTACATCAACAATCGATGAAAGGTAGCAGATGCCTGTATGAGTCATGCTTCAACATGCAGCATAAAAATAGTGACTTCATTAGGGAATATTTGATCAAATTGTGATTGGTTTGCACAGAACTCAATTTACATAATACATGCCACCATCTGCCTCTGTTTTCGTCCTCATGTAGGATAAAATATAGTCTAGGGAGTGACCTATTGTGTTAATTCAGTTTACCTAAAAAGAACCATTGATGTCATGTTGACACTGAACCCTGCAATGTCTTGCAGTTCTTTGTCTGGACAAAATTCAAGGCCTAGAAAATCTCTCTGAAAAAAAATAATTGTGGGCTGAGTATAAAATTACTTTGCTGTTCTCCTTGAAAAAAAACAATCACAAAACAAGGGGCTAAAATACAATATCTAGAATGTCGAGCTACTCCAACTAGATTCTGCCATTCGTTCCTCATGCTTCAACTATGCTTTGAGCTTCATCTCAGTCCAGATGTTTATAAAAAATTGGAATAAAACAAAAGAACAAATTAAAAAAAGAAAAAACCTAAAAAATTAAAAAAAAAAAAAAAGAACGTACTGTCCCACTTTAATTTTCTGTATGTAAGAGTTGATTGCCCTCGCATATTTCACTATTGACACCCACATCTATTGCAGGACTCGCGTCTTGATTTGTTATACGCATTGACACTGTGACTAAATCCATGAAAATGTCCTGAAAAAAACGGCACTCCACGCCAGAAGCCAGTTCTGCTATTTAAAAACAATATTCTTCCAATCTGGCAGCTAAAATCATAAAGATCGCTTTGGACTTTTGTGTTTGTACAAAAATAATGATCAAAGGGGGTCCTTACGACCTCACTGGTTGTTATAACGTGGAAGCCATAACAATGGCCATGGAGGGATGAACCACAGAAAGATGTATGTGCTACCACTGTATTAGTGGCTCCGCTACCTCTTATACGACATGAATTGATCGCGTTGGTTGGAAGCTCCTTTCAGTTTTACGTAGGGAGATTCGGATCCTACCACCATGTGGTGTGAAGTAATCGCGCATCCATTGGTTTCTGGTTGTTTCCATCCAGAATTAGTTTGATCCATCAGGCTGCGATCGATCTAGTGGATTTGTTGACTTTCTCACTTGTTTATTATATACAGCACACATTCTTGAACTGGTTCAAGTTTCTCCAGGCCTCATGCATTGTGTAATAAATTGTACAGCTCAGGCAGTTCACTAATTAATACCTCAGGTGAAGATGTTCCCATTTTAAAAACATCATCAATATACTTCAGAAGATGGAATGGGAGAAATGATGGTCATGGTAGCCTCAGATGCAAGGAAAATAAACAGAGGAAGAAGAGCCATTATCATTTGTTTATCAAAAGCAATGGTCAATAAATTTAGTGAAGAGGGTCTTGCATTCTTGAGGTACTTCTTTTACCAGATTACCATATATGCGCCGACTTTCTACTCTCTGTTTTTGAGCCCTTTTTCTGACTGTTTTCTTTTAGCCATTGTTCAGTGTCCCCACTGCATTTTGCAACAAGAAGCTGAGGTCTTCTCTTGCAAGTCTCCTCTTTTCCTTTAGACCATCATCATTGCTTGGATAGTTGAAAAACTGCCGCTCAGTTCGCCGATGAGATGGCGTAATTACGTCACTGCATGTCGGTGAATCTATGGTTGTTATAATCATCATTCATGAAAAAGAACGCCTAATTTTTGTTTCCATCACAACATGCCAGGATTTCTGGCTCAAATCCACAGAGCTACAGGACAGTCTCTAAAGTTATGCCAGAAATTGGACATCCAACGAAAAGATAAAGTCCGTAAAGGTTTGTCTACTCATCAATTTTAATTGCGTTTCCCGATACTGGGTTGTCTTCATATGACAAAAAGCTGTCGTGACACTTGAGAGGATGTTACAGTGGGGATAAAATCCCACCCTAGTTCATCCCCAGCAGCATCCACTACTAACAATGTGGAGGTGCGTCTTGATGGCCTGAGTACATGATGCGACAACTCTTTGTTCTTGTTGACACATTCCTGTGGTGCTATTCTGAGAGAAAGGGAGATAGGCACAATTATATTTTGCAACAGTAAATACATGGTTACATAGGGAACAACAGTACAATTTTGGATTGCCATCAGTACCAACATCCACCCACTAGAAATTGGTAAAATTAAAGGTGCATAAAATAGGTCACCGTAGAGACTACTTTGCCCATGAACGTCAATTGATACTCCTTTTGCCCGGCAGTATGCCCGTACATCACTCACTCGGATCTTGAATTGTATTTTGAAAATTCCCATCCCGTTGAATGATTGAATAGAGAGACATGCATGGTACAGGAAACCTCAACCAGTGTGGGAGTAAAGGGGTCGATAAGAAATTTGATTTACTAGTTTTTCAATACAAGCAGGGTGCCTTAGGGCAATTTGCAGATTAACCAGGCCGTACACTGATTAAGGAGACAACTCAACATTTCTGTGTACCTAAACTTTGGTAGCAAATATTTTGACACAACCACAATTTCAATAAAGAATGTAATAGTATACATAATTTGAAGCGAACCGTATGGATGTACATGCACCCTATGTTGTGTACAGTGGCGTAGTTAGACATTTCTATGGGGGCAAGACTAGCACCGAATTCAATTTTAAGGGGAAGACAATATTATTCAAGTATAATAATTTGTAGTCATTGCACCAGGACCAATTTTGGGGGGTCGAAGTGAAAATATTTCAAATATGGGTCAATGTGCACAATGTGCAAAAAAATGACAACTTGATGGTAAAATAGCCATAATTTTCTGAAATATGCAGAAATGCGAAAGAATTATTGCTTAGACATTAAATGAACTTGATTAATTTAATTTTCACCACTTAATTACTTACTGAAATGTTAGTTTAAATTTGCTGGATACCCCTATTTGCACAAAAAACAGAAAAAGATGGTTTAATGTCAAATAATTAATGTACATTATGTAAGCACCAAGTATTGACATAAATTCCCCTCTTTTGAAATAGTAAAATCTACCTTGCACCATTTGGAATGCATACTCATAGTTGCACAAACATGTTATATAACAGGGACATCAGAACTGCTATGCCAAGTATGGCTTTGCCTGCACCACTTTTCAGCTTAAAAATGAAAATAAAAACAATTTAAACTAGAATTTCGCGGTTCTCGGCTTTCGCGCTCGCTATATTCAAAGAATATAAGCTGTGGGCCGCCCCATGACCTTTGACCCTGGCATGTGACCTTTGATCTCATCAACATATGAGGGATCGCATGGTGCACCTATGACAAAAGTTTGGTTCCAATTGAACTTCAAGTTTTTCCATTTAGATGAATTTTTACATGTTTAGCCCATTTTTTTTTTTTCACACGAATTTGGCCTCACCTGACCTTTGACCTTTCCACATGACCTTTGACCTTTCCACATGACCTTTGACTTCAACATGACCTTTGGACCTTTCACATGACCTTGACCTTTCAACATGACCTTTTGACCTATTCAAAATGACCTTTGAGCCTTTCAACATGACCTTTGACCTTCACATGACCTTTGACTTTCAACATGACCTTTGACCTTTCAACATGACCTTTCAACATGACCTTTGCCGCTTCAACAGACCTTTGACCTTTCAACATATGAGGGATCCCATTGTGCACCTATGACAGAAGTTTGGTTCCAATTGAAGTTAAACTTTTCAATTGAGGTCAATTTAAAAAAAAAACTTAACAATTTGTGACACACACAAACATTCACACAAACACACCCACACATACAACACACGCACAACAGATTGCTGAGTGGTCCTGCCAGCTATAGCTGGCGGCCCACAAAAAAAGAAACAAATGAAAGATTCTTCATACATTTTCACAAGTAACCAGTACCCACCTGGAACTTTGCAACACCATTTTGAAGGTAAACATTAGTTGCGTGGTTGAAATGCTTGGTCAAAATTCCATCCGGGAGATCCTCACTCCAATACTTCCCCTGACATAAACAAGTGAATTAAATACATGTGAGACAAATTGTGACAAAACATGTGTGTTGCTGAATGACATTGCCAGCTATGATGTGTAGAACCAATTAAGTATACCATTTTCCCAGAATGTTTCTCCCTGGTACGCAGGCTTTTTCTCTAATTACCGCCGACTGACACATCTACACAATAATCGTGACCACTCACACACTACCCTGAGAAAAATACAGCCTCTCATCTGATATCAAAATCGATAACTATACTACTACCGGGTAATAGTGTAGTAGATAACCATAAGCATCGTGCACTTCTGGACAAAAGCATGAAACTTGGCACAGACATTCCTTGGGGTGCACAAAGCAAACTTAGAAGGGGTGCCCAAAAATCGGACCTCATTAATGACGTCATATGCCCCGCCCTCTTTTTTGCATATTGCTTAATTATGTCAAAATGGAAATTCCTCAGAAACCTATCATGTGTGGTATCAAATTAAAGCCTGGAACATAAAGATTGTCTTAAAGATACTTTTAGTAGGGTATCTTAGAAAAAAAAAAAAAAAAAAAAGTACCCACCTGGAACTTTGCAACACCATTTTGAAGGTAAACATTAGTTGCGTGGTTGAAATGCTTGGTCAAAATTCCATCCGGGAGATCCTCACTCCAATACTTCCCCTGACATAAACAAGTGAATTAAATACATGTGAGACAAATTGTGACAAAACATGTGTGTTGCTGAATGACATTGCCAGCTATGATGTGTAAACCAAGTAGTAACCATTTTCCCAGAATGTTTCTCCCTGGTACGCAGGCGTTTTCTCTAATTTACCGCCGACCTGACACAGGTACCAATAATCGTGACCACTCCCACACTCCCACTGAGAAAATACAGCCTCTCAGCTTATATCAAAATCGATAACTACTACTACCGGGTAATAGTGTTGTCGATAACCATAAACATCTTGCACTTCTGGACAAAAGCATGAAACTTGGCACAGACATCTTGGGGTGCACAAAGCAAACTTAGGAGGGGTGCCCCAAAAAATCGGACATCATTAATGACGTCATTATGCCGCACTCTTTTTTGCATATTGCTTAATGATTGTCCCCCCCCCCAAAATGGAAATTCCTCAGAAACCTATTATGTGTGGTATCAAATTAAAGCTGGAACATAAAGAGTGGTCTTAAAATCTTTAGAGGGGTATCTTAGCATTTGGGGTCATTATAGGTCATTAAAGGTCTTAGAGGCATTTGATATTAATTTACCAAATTTGGTATCAAATTCAACCACGGCGTGCATGCCAATAACGGGCAGTTCCGTAATTTGTCAAAAAACAAATTTGAACTCTTGAGTGACTATAATATTAATATAATATTAAAAATATTGATTTTTTGTTTCATATCAAAATGTTAAAATTACTATGTGTTTCATGAAACAAATAGGGATATTCAATTTCACAAATTAGATTTTGTTGGATATTACAAAAAGGACATGCTGTTGCCGTACATTCCCAAAAGGCAAGCAACCTTGTATACTACTTTTGATGTGTATTTAAAAAAGATGCAAATTTGAAAGTGGTAAGAACTTCTTTGATTTCTGTTTAAGAATGTGTGTTCATTATTAAGAAATGAGACATTTCGTCGTGAGGCTGTACAAATTACGACACAAACATTTCTGCAACGTACGTCCACAACGGTATCATTGGGAAATTAACACCTAAAGATGACAGCTTGATTTTTATCTTTGTTTTTTTTTCTTCAGCTTAATTGCCCTAATGTACAGATCTGTTTAAAAAAAAATAAAGCTTTGCAAAAGGGGACTGTTACTAAAACATGAGTAACTCAAAAAGTACACTTTTGTGTGTCGTCACAAGGGGGGGGGGGGTGGGGGGGGGGTGGGGGGTTTGTTTTTATGACCTGTCATGCAACAAGAATGGGATTTGGAATTAAATTTTCAGGTTTAATACTTTCTGTCAGAGTCTACAGTTGGCCAAAAAATTCAAAAACCTGGAATACATTAGAATTACATGTTCCATATTCCATACCTTTTCCATGACAAGGCGGCACAAAGTCCAGAGCAAAAAAAATCCGTGGTGAGTGGCTGAGCCATTGCAGTTCACTAGCAATAGAGGTAATTCATTGCAGCCATACTTCAGACAGTTCTCACGTACCTTGGATATTTAAGGTGCCAAGGTATACAATTAGCTTTCAGGAGTGTGAACATCCGAGTAGTGCTAGCAGTCCAACCCAGAAAGCCTCCTAAGAGCTGGAGTTTTTTTGATGGGCATGCGGAGAACTTTTTATAGGACTTTTTTGTTAACCCAGTCGAATGGCTCAAAATGCCCTCTGAAATTTTCAGGAAAACATTTTTTAGCATTGCGAATTGAAATCATATGGTTCATGGCAAAGGAACCAGGGTGTAGTGCTTCACAGCACTCTGTGTCTATGCACGAAAAGTCTTGGGCGGATAAGCGAAGTGCACATCAATATCACAACATCAAGAACATATATGAAATCAAGACAATGATATCACAGTATTGGACGGTTGGGCTCTTTGTCATCCATGTTCAAGATGTGCCTTATGCACATGAAAAGTCTTGTAAAACATCTACGGTATATTACATTCCTCAAAAGCCCAATTCTATCGTCCTTTTCAATTGTCTTCCGAATGACAATGACGGGCTGTAGCACTACACCGGTCTGTGGTGTGGTAATAATTTAAACTGCCTTGACAAAGGTTACATCCTGTCAGTCTCAAAATCTATAAAAAAGGATCCATCCAAAAGTAGTTGTGAGCATGAAAAGCAGTCCGTTCAAGCTTGCCCAAGTATAAAGTGCTGAGACTTGATGGTTGCGCCAGGTCCTTGTCATGTGGCCAGCTTTCAGAACATTGAATTAGAAGTTCATTCAAACACGGCCAATACCTGCTTTCTTACAAGACATCTGTCAAACAAGATCCACCAAGAAGGTTGCCAATCATGTTCCACAGCACCAACAGAAACACAGCAACAGACCAGCACCCCACACCCCCCCCCCCCCAGACCAAGAACAGACAAGACAGAGCCCCCACCCCCATTCTATGTGGAGGCCAAGCAGTGTGTTTCTGTATGCTGTGACCAGTCAAACAGGAAATCTCAAAAACTGCTTTTCATTGTTTTTATTTTGTTCAGGTTTGTGTCTTTTCTTTAAGAGATTTCATTAAATTATGTGCAGAGTTCCTGGGACCGTGCTTTTCTACCGTTTTGGAAAATGTTTGTGCTTCAAGTATTATCCGTTTTAATGCGGGTTTATCTGTTGAACTAGTTGTTGGGTACCTCTTGTAGCCGTTTCGATAAAGTGTCAGGTCAAAATGGTATTTGGGCTCAATGTTACAAGATCCTTCCAGGAATCCTACCCAATATCTGGGTACTTGTAGAACTCCTGACACCATCCCCTTTTTATCCAAGTTATTGGTTCATTAATGCAATTCTAGAGTAAATTTGAAAACAAAATAATACAAGCCTTTTGGGAAGGAACGTCCAGTGTGGATTGAGTTTCTTTGTTTGACCATAATTTTGGTACGTCTTTTTGGTAAATTATTACTATTATTTGATTTTTATTGATATAATTAATTATATACATTTTCTATTGATTGAATTACCTTTAAACTTCAAAAAAGATACAAAACATAAAAATAAAGGAATAAATCCCAACATTAAATTTTATTAAAAATTTTAAAAATGTTATTAATTTTTTTAAAAATTATTATTTTAAATATTGATTTATTCAGTTTTAATTGTTTTTATTTTTATTTCATTATTTCTTGTTGTTGTTTGAAGGAAACAAATTTAAGATGGAATGCCATGCGCCATTTCACATGATTTTGAAGACATTTAAGCTATTTCCCAAGCTCCCTTGTCCCCAGTGACCGGACTTGCTGAAAATCGGCAACCATCAACCTGATACAAACATTAACCATGTATTGACCTATTGTTATAATCTCTGCAAGCAATACGTCAGTGCCTTAATACGTAGTATTAAACTTCCACTTAAAACAACAGCTTTTCACAAAAATGTACCAACAAACGGCAATATATAAACATCGGGGATTTATAGTTTTAGTGTTAAAATACTGCAAAATTGATTATAATACTAAATTAGACCAAAAGCGACTCTGTGGACTATGTGGAATAGGGGTCAAAGTTTGTACAGGGTGTAAAAATTGTAATTGTTCGAATTAATAAGGTATAGTTCGACCGTATACTTGAATCTATAGTTTTTATTACAATAGGCCATAAGAGTTTCAAAGGTCCATCCTTGGTTAACATTTGTCCAATTTGCTCCAAACTGTTTTTTTTTTTTTAAAATTTGTTCATTTGGTCACACTAGAATCTAAATTGTATATAGATTCTTAGTTTGACATTTCAATATAAGAATTAGAGTTATAGTTAGTGACCTCCCAAGCCCCAGTCACCTTTGCATTCTAATTATGCAACAAATATCATATATGGTGCACCATTATATTTGGGCCATATCCAGTAAACCACTAATATTATAACAAACGGTAAATCTAAATTTTACCCCATTGTGACCTTACCTTAATCCTTGAAAGGCGATGACATACTTTTCGGCTCATTTCGACCATTTCCATTTCAATATTTTGACTGTGTAAAACCTTGCCCCCATACATATCTACTACTTTGATTTTGGTAAACTTTTTAGGGCTCCCTACGGCGCATCTATTAGCTGGCTTTGGAAACCTGTTCCGGCGGTCTGGTAAGTACACGGTGATGCGCCCGTAGGCGATTGCGTGGCCTTACTTTTTCCTTGTTTTTCGAGCACCGAAGTACCCGACAAAAACGTTCAATTTTCTCGCTAGGTTCTATAGTTCAGACCCATTAACGATGCACATTCAAAACAAAACATAGTTACGGACCACTGCTGATGCAAAAATCTCCATAGAACCCCTTCGTTTTCCGGAGATACAACGGTAGTACTAATATATCTTTCGGGTATCTATCGCAGTCTGTTGACACAGACCTACACCTTTCCGGACCGCCGTAGACACTGTACCAAATGTGGATTTCTACGTTACATCACGATATATGTTTACATAAGGCGGATGTTCCAAATATGGTGGAAACTATATGAGGAGTTGCTCGAGATTACCCGAGCCTAAAAAATAATTTCTTCGGCATAGATTTTAATCAAGAAGAAGTTCTCCATTTTCCCTTGCGGAATTTAAGAATATTTTTTTCAAAACACTCTTGATGGAATCCTCCACGTATCACGCCATATTGGGTCATTCAATTGTGACCTCGAGGCGGTATTCCATCACCTGTGTTCAATTGAGCAGATTACATGAAGTTATAGTAAGTTCTTATGGTGGCCCAGTGGTCTAAGCGCTAACCCTCATGTATTATTTTCCCCCCTTTGTCCTGGTTCGAAATCGTTAAGTAAAGTTTGAATTTCCATTGTTTTTCTTTTTTTTGTTCTTGTTTGAGCGGTTTGTTACCAGGAAAGATGTGCCTTTGTTTTTGTGCTTTTTTTTTCTCCTTTTCCCCCTTTTTTCTTTTTTAATACAACCTACACAGCTTAAATTGAATCACGAAGTTGGGAATAAGGACGGAAGGGTAGGCCAAATGAAAAATAATAATAATAAACTGACAAAATTAGAACGGAAACAAAAGAAAATAGAATTTTAAACATATATAAACTAAACTGCCAAAAGAATTAAACATTGAACAATGAGTGAAAACAAAACACGCTAAATTTCAATAAAAAAAAAAGACAAATAACAAATAAGATTTTAAAAGAAAAACAATATTACTTAAAATTAATTAAAAATACATAAATAATATAAGTCAAATTAAATTAATAACAAAGTTAATGACAAAAAACATTACAATTGAAGAACACAAAGAAAATAAATTTAAATATAGAAGAAAACAAATAAAAATTCAAAATAATTAACAATTGAACAATGATGAAAAATAGAAAACGGCTAAATGACAAATAAAAGAAAACGGAAACAATTAAGATTTAAAAGAAAAACAATACTAATTAAAATTAATTAAAAATACATAAAAATAAATATAAGGCAGATTAAATAAAAACACAAATCATTAAGGCCAATGGAATTGGATGTTAGTTTCCAGTTGACTTGTTTTGAAAAAGGAGCTCACTATTTCATTATGCAATTATTTTTCAAGATTTTTTTTTTTTTTTTTTTCATCTAAATGTTTTACGTCATTGGTATAATATGGTGTCCCTAAACCTGTTCCATATCTCTAACACCAGACTTTAAAGTTTTACTTTTAAGTAATATTTCCTTCAAAAATCACAATTTTCAGATTAATATTGTAAGCTCGATCGCAGAGGATCAGGAGCATTGGTAGGGATATCTAAAATTATTATACCACTAGTAAACCCCCTCAGCCACAAAAATCGTTAAAATGATCAGAACGGCATTCCTGATATTATGAGAAGCTGAAAGTTTAGATCGTATTAGATTTGCAAAAATATGACTTTTAACCAAAATATGAAAGTTTTGACACAAATGAAAATTCGGGGTGGGCGGGTAACTGGAAACTAAATATCCATTTCCATTGGCCTAATATCAAAAGTTAATAAACAAAATAAAATGTCAAACATCACTAACAAAGCAACTACAATACACACACATACATGTGATAAAATATGAAAAGCAAGGAGTTGGTTCAGGAAAGATGTGGTGTGGTTTAGTAAAAACTCTTAAAATAAAACAGCAATAAAAATATGAAATTGAGCCATAAATACGAATAACGTTAGTAAGTAATTAAAGTTTAAAAAAATTAAGAATAATCAAAATATCGAACAGAATACGAACAAAATTAATGAAACAATAAAATAAGCATTTCAAATGCAAAATATAACAAAGTATTAAACTAAGTAATACAAATTAATTGAACGAAATAAAACCCGAATATTAAAATGAAAAAAATGACAAATACAGTAAAAAGAAATACAAAAGAAAAAGTTTTTTGAAACCTTATAAAAATAAAAAATTGAAATGTGACAAAAAAGCTACCCAAAATAAAAAAGATTTAACAATATAATAAAAAAAGAAAAAAAGTGGAGAAAATGATCAAAAAACAAAATATACACGCATTTTATAAAAATCCATTAAAATATATGGTTTTTTAGAGTTATTTTTTTTTTTCATTTTTTATTTGGTGAAAAAATGATAAACTGAATGGATGGGTTGTGTTGGGGAAGGGTGAGAAAATAATAATATATAACCTTCTTCTATAGCGCATTACACACAGAGTCCAAATGCGCTGGAGACGAACACAGAAAGAGAAATACATGTACATAGCAAATACAACATAATTCAGATTAGCATTATAGGCAATTTCAATAAATGAGTCTTAAAAAGAATATGATTTAAACTTGATCAAAGAGTTTGCAGTCTTGACTTGCAGTGGAAGCTGATTCCATAAAGTAGGTGCAGCAACAGAGAAAGTACGCTGGCCATATGATTTTGTGTTTGAAAGATTCGTACAATTATGATTGCAGTTTGAACGAAGATTTCTGAGGTTTGGTAAACTTGAAAAAAAAAAGAAGTTATTGCAGTAGAGAGGAGCACGAGCCATGAATAACTTGTATGTGAGAAAGAGAATCTTGTAGAAATCCGGAATTTAACAGGTAGCCAGTACAAATCTGATTGGCAACACCCTTGTATAATCTGGAAACCTGGCGTGTTTTTCCGCACAAAACCAAACAACCCAACCTTGGTACCCCCCGCCCGCAACGCACGAAAGCCGAGAACCGCGAATTCTAGTTGTTTTGGGGCATCGGGTATGCCCTATTAGGCGTAAAATGAACAGCTCCTTCTTTACCATTTTAGTGCAAATGGCTCCAATTACCTCCAAATTTATTAATAAAGAGTCCTTGGGTCTCACATTTTATTTTTATATTAGGGCCCCCTTGGATCATAATTCATAACACTTCAAATCTGGTGAACCTTACACTAGCATTCTTTTTTTTACTATTTGTGGTCATAATTCACCGATTAGTCGCAGAAAACAGCAGAATATCGCAAAATTTATGCAAATTAGGCCATATTTATGCAAAATATTACTTGATGGCAACATTGGGGTTTATGAATCAATGATTGAAAGTCTCACACCTGTTACTGTTTACCTAATTAAACCTTTCAATTTGGTGAAAATTGAACAGGCATTGATTTTTTTTATGCAATTTTACTAGCGGTTTTAAAATCAAAGGGGCAACATAGGATACCTCATTTGTTATTAAGGTCAAAGCCTCATACCAGTCAAATTCTTGTGACGTCTGTGTAAAATAAGCTGAAAGTGTAACATTGGACCTCATTGGAAAATATGCTATCACTTAAAACCAAACTCCATTTATGGTTTACAAGCACACCCTCCTTTTTTTTGAAGTCAAGGGTCACTATCAAGGGTAAAGGTCAGTTAACTATCATTGACCACAACAAAAGGCAACTCTCAAAATCCACCCGATCGTGCTGTTTCTGCCAACAGTCCTCAATAACAATCCCACTCCCTAAAATGCTGAAATAAACCATTTCCAATCCTTATAAGTGCAACAAATTTATAAACAACCAAGTATTTTCTTAGTATAGCTTCATTTGGGTACACACTTAAACAATTTCGTTACCTTGTTTTGCCTACAAAAATAAGCTTTCCTAATTTCCTTATATTTCCCTATAATACGTTAAATTTGGGTATGGCTCCTATACAAAAGTGCAACTTTCACCAACAACTAAACGTTCATACTATATTCGTGTAATTCATATATATCTATTTTTTATACTTATTTCAAACACTTGGGTTTGTACTAAAAAAGTTGCAATAAAACTTCGGGAATTCAATCTGATATCATGTGTCCCTCCCTGTTTCTTTCGTACAAAAGTATTTCCCCCAACCACATATAGAACACCCCAAACAAGACTCACTCCTGGGGTCGCCCCTTTCCTTTTTAAAGGAATTTTTATTATACATTGTTCTTAAAGGTTTTTCCCAATCCATTCTGGAGAAATAGAATATGGTGCAATTAGTTATTAGTCATGTTTTCATTAATTTTATCTGGCCTATCAATAACCTGTAAATAATTGCAAGTGAATACTTAATTGTATATTTAAAGGCAATTTCTACATGAACCCTCAAGTTAGATTACTGTTGTGCCATACTAATAATACAAGGGGCTGGTTATGGACATTATTATTTGGGTCAGTAAAGTAGTTTTGGTGCTTCTCACAGGGCAATTTTCTCTCAACATAACCCATATGAGTGACCAATGGATATCACATTTTGATTTGGACACTTTGACACAAGCCTTAACTACGGTTATCATCCAGCCCCCAATACTGGCCATGGTATCGTATGACCTTTAATGACGCCCAAAGCTGACCTCTGCTTACCAATATCAAATATTTAATCATTTTAGCACTCACATGTCTCAAGCTTTATTTGATATCAAACTTGATATGATTATGAAATTAATGATTTTCACATTACTACGAAATATGTATAAAAAAAGGGGGGCGTGGCCTATGACGTCATTAGTGGTCGAATTCTTGGGCACCCTTCTGAAAGTGCTTTACATTACCCCAAGGAAGTTTGTGGCCAAGTTCATGCTTTTGTCCAGAATGCACGATTTGGTGATGAAAAAATTAGGAATTATCTACTTCACTATAAATGGAGGGGGGTCCCAAAGACGATTGAAACGCACATGTAATGATAAATGTGCTGCTACCATTTTGGGGTTTGGAATTACGGGATTTTGTTTTTGGGGCACAGTATGTACACAAAATGTACCTCCTATAATTTTTTTTCACAAAACTATGGCCACCAAAAGGTGGAAGGCCTGGACTGCTTTTAATTGTGATTCTATAAACTAACAAAAGCGGGCACCGCTCGTGTGGATTCTTGCAACTGTTGGTGTTTTGGTGGGTTGGGGGGGGGGAGGCAGTGGGGTGGAGAGTGACATACCTGCTCCTACCGACGCTTGATATCAAGGGCTATGCGGGGTGAGAGATAGATTTTCTTGCAAAAAAGGCGGGTTCAGTAAGTGTAGAGGAGAATAAAAATGGGGGCATTCGGCGTGGAAGAGAATAAGCGGGGGCATTTTTGATTGGCTACGAAATAATCTAACTGATGATAATAAATCCCTAACTCTTTTTGTTAACACCCAAAAATGACAGTGGGGGATCCAAAAAAACAATAAGGTTTGGGCCAAAAAAAAAAAAGGGGGTCATTCAGTGTATTATCCCTAAAAATCTGGGGGGCTTTTACGAATTTGGTGTGAGGGACTTTCAAAATAAAAAAAGTTCACAAAATTACACTTGTCTGGCATTGGTTCCCATTGAAAATGTAATACCTCAATCTGCCTCCGCTAAAACCGCCACCCCCGACTAATAATTAGCTTTAACCAGCCATTGGTGCAAAGCGTGGCTAGGTTTGGATTTCATTCTCAAATCTTGAAAGATGATGAAATTCTACAAAATTTAAGACCCCAAAACAATAACATTTACTTAGAGTTATGGCCGATTTTGCAGAAATGAGCCCCAAAACTAGAAAAATGTGACACATCCCCTTAATTGTGAACACATGAAAAACAGGACCAAATGTAACAGATACAAAAGAAATGGTGGGGAAGGTGATTCCAAACAATAAAAATATACACCTTTGCTCAGTGCCCACATGTTTACAATACATGTTTTGTCTCATTGAAGGGTTAGTGTACATACAGGTATCAAAAAAAGTTTTATCAACGTAGGAGTTGAGGTTTATTGTGATGATGTAACAAATGTTTTAACTTTTGTAACACATTTTACATTTCACCCTATATGACTTTGCATGAAATTGATCCTATTTAAAAAAAAGCAGCACAAACAAAAAACAAAATTCAAAACACATTTTACCCCCCAATTCATGGGGCTAGACCAAATACTTAGATGAGATGATATTTGTCATTTCTATAAGATTTTCAGCCCAAAAATTGCAGCCAAATCCTATTTTCCCTAGCTACGTTTGTACAGGACTGAAATTCTTTATTTGCAAGGGTGCTGTCAGTATGACAACATGAAGCCAAACCATGGGACGTAGGTACTTTATTGTAGTCAAATGTTTAACAATGTTTAGGGTGATCGCCCTTAAATTGGATTCAAAATAAACATACTGGGGCTCAGTTTGAAATTACACATAATAGGCCCCTTTGCGTGGGGGGGTGTTTGTTACAAAAATAACTTATAAGAAAACGGTTATAAAATGTTAGGGGGAAGCGTATACTTTGCCGCAGTCCACAATCAATTCCAACACCTCAACGTTAGGAGGAAATCATTCGCTTCAGGTACCAAACTGCAATGTTAATATATAATAGTTGCATAATATTTAAAAATCCATTACACCACATTTGACAATGAAGTCCTTTTGTAGAATGAGGACATAGTATGAATGGCTGGGGTCACAAGAATCTGTATCTTGCATGATGAATCCATTCTCCATACATGTTCCTTTATCATTTTGGAAGGAAGAAAGGCAGGGAAAAAACATGGTCAAGTCAAATTATTTTACAGTGTGCTGGCAATACCAATTCAGTGAACGGGTGCTTTTGGTTTAAATGTTGTATTTGGTTTTCAACAATATTATCTGTAATGTGACAAGGCCAAACCAGTCGGAAGTCGGGAAGGAATAGTGATTAGGAGATAAGCCACATTATAAAGGAAATGATCCTTTTTCCATTGTTTGAACGCCCTTCAAAGTTCCTATCTTTAGAACTAGTGTTCACATTTTTATGTGGTTTTCTGAAATTTAGTATGTCCAAATCACCAATATGTTGTGACTGAAAATAAAAATTGAAACATTCAGGACTTCAGACTGATTTTGCGATCACATCACATAGTTATTTCAATCAAAACCTCAGACAGCAGCTGACCCTTCAATTCAATCATGTTATGTCTCCAAACAAACTGCCATAACATCGTAAGCTAAAACATGTGCCAACCAAACCTGCTAATAAGTAAGTCTATTGACAGTTTCATATGTATGATCAAAATGAAAGACACCCATTTGAGTCATGGCTGAATGAGCTCAAATGGAAACGAAAAAACTGCCCTTTTCAAAAAGTCACAAGTTATCAAATCTACGGTTCAGTAATGGCTGTACCCACGTACTGCACACTTAACTGCACGGCATATTGGGACAAGCATGGAATCACTACCTTTACAATCCGTGTGTTCACGATCTGACACCCCCCCCCTCCGCGGCTGTGGTTGGGTAGCGTAGAGTTGGTGGCGATAGGCACACGCGTGGGAGGGCGAGGTCGTCGCTGGACACCCGTGTACATCACGGGTGCCCTGGCAGGAAAAGAGCACCGGTCACAGAAAAGTAGAAGGGGGCGGGGCGCAAGGGGAAGGAAAAAGGACGGAAAGAGGGGCAAAGAAGACCAAGGGGAAGGCACCGATTGTGAAGGCGATATGCAGCCGATTTCTTAAAAACGGGTCATCTTCTTTCCTCGGCGCATGTGTACTGACACTCGGAAATTTCCACAATCCACTGCTGGGGTCAAAGTGCTAAAATACAAAGAAAGACATCGTTCATTTGTTCTCTGGCAAAGTGGGACTGGAAATTATAGTCACTGTACTGAGTGGGTTGAGTATTTCCCCCACACGTGTAGATTGTTTTTGAATATATATTGAAAAAGTGACTCTTGTAACTCCCCAATTTTCAAAGAGAGCACACCTCTGGTATATAAAATCCATACACAAGAATCTGTAACCTCTGGGAATGCCGATTTTAAAACTAGGCCTACATTTACATCCTTCACTTATTCTTCTTATCGTGTCTAAACACTGTGGTTCTCAAATATGATCCAGCCAGAGATGGGTTTCAACGTCTAGCTGCTTCAATGAATTCCGCCAAGGGTCCTTATGTGTGCATTGTTGATCCAGCAGTGGGCAGACCAAGAGGTGTTCCATTGTCTGTGGTCCTGTTCCACAAACACACAGGTTTATCCGGCTCTGCTGCCAGATAGCCCAACACTTCTGACAAGGAAACCAGTAAGATCGGGCAAGTTGTCCTGTGGTTCTCAATCTGTTAATTGAGGCATCGCCATTCCGCCCGGGGCATGAGGAGTCAGTCCAGGTGGGGAAGATGCTCACCAGGTTCATACCGATAGAGGTTACTTGGTTGATGGCATGTCTTTCTTTCAACAAGGCGCTCTCTTGACCTCCTTCGAGACTGTTTCAAGAGGTTCTATTACTATCTGTGACCCTCTCAACACAGTCTTTCACATTGGGGCGGCACTTTAGATGGTGACCCCCCTACATTTCCAATTGCTCTAGCGGGAAAATGAAATGGACTATGACCGCTCAAAAAAATTTCAGGATTTTCATACCTTCCTTAAAAATTATAAAAAAAGAAAAATTAAAAAAAAATCCACGACGTGCTGCGGTGCACATCTCGAAAGTTGAAATGGAATGGGCCAGTACCTTGAATTTTATTTGAGAGGAGGTGAACAATTAAGCTTGTCAGAGGTATTTTTATGAAAACCTGTAGCCTTGGCAAGAAGAAAATGGTAGTAAAACATAGAAAAAAAAAAACTCATTTGAAAAATTGCCTCTCAGTTGACAAAAAGTGCCGCGCCAGATTGTATTAGGTATTTAGGACGCTATTCGCCAAGGCATCATAGCATTTACAAACAAATCATGAAATCAAAACACTGCAATGCAAAATAAGGTGGTTTAGCAGTTTCTTGAAAACAGAGGTTGATTGTGCATTTTGATGCATTCAGGTAAACAGTTCCATGTTGGTTAGCAGCAATGGCAAAAATCTTCTCGTCTCCAGAGGAACAGAATGAAACCTAGGTACAACCAAGCGTGAAACATCAGCAGGATGAGTCTGAGCGAACGAGCTGGGTTTGTAAATATGAAATAGTTCAGTTATGTACAGTGGCCGCTGTTAGGTAGTGCTTTGTTATACATAGAACAAGATCTTAATGTAACTTCTGAGGGTCGGGAGCTAATACCAATGTTTAAGGAGTGGTTCTGGCTGCAGTTTTGCGGCCCACAGAAAACAACTACCCTTGCACCCACTATTGTGGCGGCACTGGCAAGCGATTAATTCTTGGCCGATAGGGACATGTAAAAAGGCATTGCAAAGTATACGGGAGAGCACTAGGGCATGCTCCGCATGATGAAAAGTAGTGTATCAACACTTCTGAATTCTCCAGAGATTCTTTATGTGGACCGAACAAACAGACCCGACAGACATTGGCAATGGGGAGGATAGGGTCCTGGTGGGTCGAGTAATGCCCAGATTATGTATTAACTTTAGATTGCTATTTTAATTTTGATGAGCCGATTGTAGTTCAATTTCATTTGTACATAGATTGCTTGATGTTGTAAGGTGACCCAGCCACATAAAACTGTCTTGGCATCATTGAGTAGTTTGCTGCAATACAGCTCTGATTTCATGTATACAGCGAGATATAGCATACAAGCATGTAACCAATGCTTACTGTTATGAATTAGAAAGGTTGCTGAATAACACATGCCTTTTGTTAGCCTGCTGTGGTGGCTTCTATACGCATTCTCAAGGTCAATGAGAGGAGTTAGAATGGCATCTGGCAATAACTCCTGCACACTGCTCCTCAATATTGATGTAATTTCTGCAATTGTGAAGCAATGAACTGTCTCCTTTAATATAAGAAGAATAAAATAGACTTCAGATAAAAAATTATGAAGGATATACATAGGCCTCAACATTTGGTTGGAAAACAGGGCACATGAAAAACAAATCACGGTCCACACAGATCCCAAAACTCTACATGTACACTTCGTATATAGAGGTCCATTGCACAACAAGGTTAAGCAACAAGTTTATTTTAAAAAATGTCTAAGCAAGTTAATGGTAAAACCTGGTCTCTGTAAAAAGACCATTGAAATCTATTTGCCTGATTGATTGTGCTGGAGACAAATTTGATTTAAGAGGCATCACATGTCAGATAAAGACCAAATTTGTACAGGAACACTGAAATATTGTATACAAACTGTCCAGCCTTACGTGTAGTAATCTGGATATCCAGAAATTTGTATATTTTTCGATGAAGGAGAGTGATGAGAAAAATATTGCCTTTCATTGATACCCAAAAATGGCAGCAACTTCCGGGTAAATCAGGGGATCAAAAAAGTGATTGGAACACACACACTTAAAGGCCTGATATTCATGGTTTTGAAGAAAAAGAAGAATTTGGGTATAAAATGTCGAATGTACACCATTGAGTGTACATATGACTTCTTAGAAAAATTCAATGATCAAAAACGGTTAGTGCATATCCCATTATGTTCAGGAGCGTTGCCATTTTTCAAAAAAAGTGAAATGCCAGGTGAATTGTAAATTTCATATATTGCATAATAAAGCTGTTTTATGCAGTCATCGAGGTTTCTTATGAAGAACAAGTTCATTGTATTTAACTTGGCTGTGCAATGTGCGTGCATTTGTCTCTGGTTACAGGTAACTTCCATTCCCTCTTAATTGATTAAAAGAGAAATATCTTGGATTTCTACTGCGATAAAAGGTCGATGATTCAAGGTGGAGCGTTTATCTTAGAATGAATTTCATTAAATGCCGGAATATTGAACAAAATAATTAAAAACATTTAAAGGCATTCCTTATGGTTCAGATCAAAATGTTGCATTGCAGTTTCATCTCCGGTATTCAAATTTTCACCATGAAAATCTAAGTGTACAAACGCCACTTTTAATTAATTAAAATTTAACAAAGTGGTTTTAAGACTTAATAACATAGCTAAAATGCTACGGAAATTGCATATTTTATTAATCAACTAATACCTCAATTTCAAAACAAAAACACATACAACTATATTAACTAAACAGCAAAATAACTTATGATTTTGAAATGCCCCCACCAATGGAGTTACAAAAATAACACAGGGCCATCAAATCAAGATATGCATGGCCCCTTCATGCCCCTAGTGGGGCTTGCACCACTCTGTCTCTTTTAACACACATTTTGAATCTACTCAACACAGTGGGGTTATATGTTGCTCTGTATGTGGAGCAAAATGCTCTGACACTCAATTGGAGTTAAAAATTGGTGTTGGCATTATGTGCCCATGTCAAGTTTTGCTCACTTGCCTTGAAATGAGTGCCCATGAAAAAAATTTTGCTTTGAGTCCTGCCCCCAACTTTTTAACACTTTGGCCATACCCACAAGTGTCGATTTTGTATATGGTAACTTCAGTGATACTCTACAAATTCTGGTGGCACTCACATGTATATTAATCATCAAGATGTGTTGAAGTTACTTTTACAAGCGAGGTTTGTGATTTTTACGGGCTGTGCTCTATTTTTTAGCCCATAAGGTCATGTTATAGTATAGTCCTACGATGAACCAGTCTCTCTCGCGATTTTCGCGGTGAAGTATGTTAGGCAAAACGCTGTCAGCGGCTCTAACCCAATCACGGAATCCTGTCAGTCGCTCGAAGTTACCTTGGATTCAAATGGAGAGGGGACCGACACTCGGAAGCAGAGTGACTTGTCGTGATTCTCAGTTTTACGCGAAATAGCTGAGCGACCGGAAGTAAGGCACAAAAAGTCACTAAGCATCTAAAATGCTCTGAGCAACATGGAGTATAACACGGCTTTATTATTACATATATGTAGACACTATGCATGAGTTGTCCTAGTGTCCAATTTTCACAGATGTATATGTACCAATTTCCATTTAGTCCTATTTGCCACAAACAAGGAGGCTCAAAGACGAAACACACACAATTGTTAAATTACCTGCAGCCTCACGACGCTGGACATACTCATGGAAGTAGAGAGGATTGATTCCTATTCAGGGCGCTTCTGTGAATTCAAACCATCCAGATAGCTAGATGTCATCTGCTGGATACCACATATTCAGTCTGATATGATCAAGGATTTGTCAAAAATAAAACACCTGGTTGAGTACTTGTAATATATCATAATATGAAGCTTCCATCAATACCGCATATTTTTATAGCCTACAGTCTTTCAAAATCAATGAACAGTATTTGTTGATACGTGCAGTTAGTTTTAGACCCCCCGTTGGCTTTTTTAGCCTTTTTTTTATTTAGCACTTGTAATATGTGCGATTCTTATAGCGTCCATAAATATGGTTCAGGCTAGCACACTTGGTGCTCCAGTTAGTTTAGCGGGTCGGATCAAGCGTAAACATTGAAAATGGCGCGTACATTACACAACGATGACAAACCCATGGTTATAGTACATATGAGGAAGAAGAATCACATAAACAGAGATAATATACAATGTACCAAAGGATGTAGCACTTAAAAGCGGTCAACATTTTGAGATTCTATCTGGTAAAAACAATCGGGTCAGTGTTGCAACATTAGACAACGGGCTTAGCCTTAGAAGCTTCGAGTAAGTCAGGGTGCCGGGGTAACCAACTTTTGTAGGGCAGGCAAAGTCAATAAGAAAGTAAATATGTAAAATGTACGGGTACCCCACTTTACAAAATTGTATTGCAAGCAAATATGAGTTTTTTGAAAATATTTAACAATAATAATATGTGTGATGGCTTTTCAGGGTTATATGAGAATACGACCGTATCCGGCTTGTCGATATTTTCATTGGGACTCGTGCGGCATATGTGTGTGGTAGTCATATACCTCGAGCCATCCAATATTATATTAAGTACTAATTTACCAGTTTAAAATATGTGGTGATAATTGTATGAATTAGTTATTAAACTTAAATTTATTTTTTATTTGTAAAACTTTATTTTCAACTTCAATACTTGGGGGTTAGAATTTTTCATCGCACTAAAACAAGCCTTCATTTTTCACATTATACTTTTGACTGCATTTCATCAAATTAATGGGCAAATACATAACTTTTCTACAGACAATCTCTTTTGAGACTATGACAGCTCAGAGCAGCCAGTGCACATTGTGATTGAATTAATGTGATACAATGTATCAGCTGATCAGGTGATCAGGTTGGAGTTTGAATGCAGAAAAAACAAAAAAAAAGTTCAGACAAAGTTGGCCTTAACGTGCAGAAGACTGAATATATGACCGTTAATGAGGAAGATGATCATAAACCTATTCTGCACAGCAGTGGTTATCTAGGGTCCTATGTTGCCGACAGAAACATAATGTTAATGACGCCCATTATGTTCATGGTACAACTGGGTGCCTTCATTCTTAAAACTATCCATATGTGTTACTACAAGTACCCAAGGAACAAGAGAGGCAATAGACGTTAAATGACCTTTTCTAGTAGAAAAAAATACGAAATCCGCTGTTTTCCAAGCGGCAACGGAAAAAGGCATAATCTGTGCATTAAAATGTCATTTCCGAGATCGCAGATTATCCCGACCCTACATAATACAGGGGGTCCCAGAATGATGTACCAAAAATATCCAAAATTATATTTTTTTGGCCATGAAAACAAATGAGATTGGGTTCCTGTATTTAAACATAGATTGGCAAATTCAGCTTGCGGCAAGCCTTTTAGATCTTGAAAGCGGCTTTGGAAAAACCGATGATACGTACCAATTTTGCAGAATGGTGATTTCGTACTTTGGCAAAGTGAAAAAAAAAAAAGTGTATTTACTTTCTCACAGTGTAGTGCAATTTTGGGCCCCCCAAAAAACAAAATTTAGAAGGGAACTCGGGGCTCTCTAGGGAATCTTGCAGCAGTTTGTACACCCACATGGATTTTTTACAGACATAACAGGAAGAAATTTTTCCCCCAATCGATTTTGAAAGATAGAGAGTAAGATGACTACATCCAACATAGC
>JAMKCH010068267.1:0-56749 GCA_023653785.1 Ophioderma brevispina
TGCTGAATGCTCGTTACACTGTGTTTATCTATTGCCGGGATCTTCGTCTAGACATTTTCGGATTTAGCTTAACATACTACCTGCCCTTGTCCGATCACGCTAAACCATTTTCATTTCAGTAAATACGTTCGTGAAGAAAAATCAAATATGATGTGTATTACTCTTCTAAACATATTTTTTTATATATTAACATTCCAATATGCATTAATTAAGCAACAATAGCACATTGAAGAGTGCTTCCAATGTTCAAAATTTGGAGTATTTTGCACAGTGTGTTGGTAATTGTCTTGTAAAATACCTGCGACCGTATGCTCAAAAATATGTATTTGTCAAAGAAGCGACTTTGTACTGAATTAGAATGGGATCCCATCATTGTTAATTGTAACGGTGGAGCTGGAAACCGGCTAAATTTCTGTCCGTCCATCGTGAATGGGTTTGCCAACTCAGGCCTCACGAAAATGACCTCTTGACATGGACGCTGAATAACGGAACACAACTAATGAATGAGTGTAGACACATACCTGGCACTATTTCCCGTATTTCATATTGGAAGGACGGTTACAGCAGCCATCCGAATTAATTATCAGGATACTATATGAATAATCCTAATTTACAAAATTCACTTATTTTGGCAGAGACATTAGACAAATCCTTTAGAGCTCACCATTCACAGGTTATACGTAAATAGGACAATTAACAACGGCAATTGTCCGGAAAATCTTATTTTAGGAAAAAGGGGGGGGTCTCTTAAAAAAATGTGCTTATTATGGATTTTTTAAAGGTACCACCTGTATGGAATGCCGGAAATTTTGAAAGATGGCCATGCAAACAACACTTAGAATTACAGTCGACCATATTAATCCAACCTCCGAAAATGGAGTGTCCGATATGGGCGATGGAAACCGTGGCCATCATGGAATTGACCAAATTACCCGATCCCGATGCAGCATTGCGTGTTTTCATATACAAAGCGAGGTCCTATGTAAAAACACACCAGAGAAATCGAGGACAAAACACGCACGTCAAAGACAAAGCGAGGAGTTTGTAGAGCCCTTACATAGCGAGGAATTCGCCCCCACAGGCGCATATAGGCATACGACCACCCATACCAAGGTACACAAAGCGAGGACCACATATTTGGACCTCGCTTGTCAATTTGTCCCCGCTTTGTATGGGAACTAATTAACCGGTCCTCGCTTTGACTGTAGAGACGAACACCACCGTCTACGTTTAACACACAATAGCGATCCAGTCTTCGCAGTTAATGTAAAGCAATATATTAGCAATTTTTTGAAGAGCGCCCCCAATTTCAAAAATTTGGAAGATTTTTACACCGTTGCATTGGTAAAGGCTATAGTAAACTATAATGTGAATGGTTAAGCTCGAAACATGTCTAGGTGTCACAAACGAAGGAATTTCGTATTTAATAGAATAATTATTATCGGGGATCCCGATAATAATTTCAACGGCTGCTGGAAACGGCCCCTTCCAATGTTGAAATAGGCGGGAACTAGCGCAATGTACGTGTCTACGCTTCATCCATTAGTTGTTTTACTAGTCATATCAAACGTTTTGAGAAGGACCCATGTAATTCCTCTAACTTACTCTCACATAAAGGGCAAGTGAGGTCAACCATCCAGCAGGAATTTCGGACTGCAGGCTTGGAATTATCCATTGCTGTGTGTAGGGGTGCTGGTGTATACCACACATGGTATCCACCATTAGGAATAGCATTAATCGTTCTGGGCATGAGTCACAATTTTACTGATACTAATATGACATAAGTAATCCATTAAAAGTTATGTTATCTCACAGTAAACAACATTGCCCAGAAATAAGTGAAATATTCGTTGCATTTATAACCAAATCAACTCTTGAACACCACTTCCCTCCTCGGTAATGGATTATACGAGCTGCACCAGCTCCTCTGCCTACCACACTGCTAAGAAGCACTTTGATTGTCAATTCTCACAATTTTAACCTGGCGGTCGAGATCTTTGACTAATGGATTGAATGTTATATAGTGTGGATAGGGAATAAATTACCCATTACAATGGTATGTGGAATTAGGAAATCGCTGTGTATGCCTGTTTAGAGGTAAACAAACTTTGTAAAAGGGCACACACGATTGAAAACAAGTGTTTTTACACAGGAAAAGAGTAAAATCATACTAAAGCTGCCCCTTATAACAATTCTGGCGGTCGGCGCCTGTAACCTATTTGGTCCGTGATGTTTTATTCTATGAGAGAATTTTCTCAGCTCCATACAGGTAACTTGGAATTAGTGTGTGCTCCAATTTATTTTATTTGTTTTAGTATTTTAAAAAATTTAAGAGTTTTGTTATCAGTTTTGATTTGATCTATTTTGAATTTAATGCCAGAAGGCAGCTACCAATAGTTGTTTTCAATGACTTTCTCTGTGGGGCAGAAACCTTGCAAAGAGTACCTAATAGTGTGTTGCGTTAGTACCCCCAAGGTTTTGAATATTCAGGCAAGTCTAGTTAAGGATATTTTCTCGAGTGCACTCTTCATCATTGACGGACATAAACGTAGCATTTCCAGCTCTGCCGTTAAGTCCAATCTGGGATTCCATTCTCGCTTATTTTGTGATAAATACGCATTTTTTAGCATCTCGTTCGCAGGTGTAGTTTTCCTAGCCATTACCAACGTAACTGTGCAAAATCTCAATTTTGAAATTGGGGCGGCTCTCTTCACAAAATGTGCTAATATTGCCTTTAAATAAATCCCAGTTCACGACAATTCAGTTGGTGTGTTCCTTCATGCAGGATATACCTGAATTTACCATAAAAGTCACGAGGAATGATTGTCCATTTGCTCACTTATATTGATCGTTGAAATGAGATAAACAATACATTGCGCTTTATATATGTTAGTCAACAAATACGAATCGGGATACGAATAACTACTTCACTGTTGTTTTATGGAAAAAATCTGAGCCTGTTTGATGCCTGCTATATGTCCCACATTAATGTTTTACTATTCCGTGGTGTTTTGACATGATATTACTTTATAAATAAAGTTGTTGCTATGTAGTTGTAAAATATCAAAGTTGTAATTACAAATCTCAGATTTGTGTGGTTTAAATGTTGTAAAATTACATAGCCTACTAATGTTTTCAAATGCGGAAATTGCCTTTGTTTAGTCGTACTTAAATACTTGTTATTGTCCTGATGTGAAAATGTTTGCTAGGGTGGCAGAAAGGAGAACTAAACTCGCTGTATTTAGATGGTCAACAATATAATAGTTAGAACAATACTTTTAAACTCATTTGTAGCTGAATAAATTAAATCTAATTATCTCTGTGTTTTACAGCAAACTTAAAAAAATAGCACAGCATAATACTTCAATTTCCAATATGGTTTTCTCTTAAATCCAAAATATAAGTAGTGAAGATTTGTTGCCATGCAGGTGAACGTGTACTGTAACTTTTTTTGTGTATTATGGAAGATAAAACAAAAAAGTCCACCACGTTTCACGTGTACGCATCGCGTATGGTAACTAAACTTGCCCAATGTCTGGACTGACGCCCCAGTGCAGTTTGGAACAGGCCAATTTCAAAAACATTTCGGCTGCAGTTTTTAACCCACTTTAATCTACCTTCCTGTATGAGTAATGTTTCATTTTGTGGCCAACAGACCGCACTCTGGAATTATTCATAATGGAGCGACTCAGGGGATCGCAGTGCCTGTACCCGGTCGGTTTCGCTTACTGTAGTTGATTCCCGAGTCCCTTCCCCGAAGTGTTTCCTGATACGACTTGTCAATGTTTTCTACATTCCATGTTCCAATCTTACACATTATAAAACAAAAGACAAGACGTATGATTAATTGAGTCCATCGATGGAGCACGTGCTTTGATGGTTGATATTCAAAAGCCTTTCTCTGTATGTGATTTTGAGGTTTACGACGAAGTGATAACGTCACGTGATCATTTGTCCAGATCAGCCTCTTTTTTCCTTTCACTCATTGGTTAAGTGCCTGATGTGTGTCTCTGTGTCTGGCTTGGCATTGTCATTCGCTGTCAGCTTTATGATATAGGGGAAGTATTTGTCAAATTAATTGGCCTTGAAATATGAAAATTAAGACAAATGTGACTTTTTTTTGTAAAAAGGTTTACTAAGGGGTGATTCATGAACTTTATATTACAGTGGTGAATATTGGCACGTGTACCTCTTGCCAACGAAACCCTTGTTAATAAAATATAATATAGAATGTGTCTTTTATAACGCGCACATATCCACCCTGCCGGGTGTTTTCATTCTTATGACCGGCTGCCATGAGGAAATCGTCACAATCATTTCACTTCATCTAGGTGGCTGCGGCTAGTCGCACAACTCTATCAGCATTTAGATTGTAATAGCCCCCATAACAGCTCCCTTATTTCGCCTGGGTGAACGAGGCAATTGAAACTAATATCTTGCCCAGGGACACAAACACGTTGACTTCAGCGGTGCTCGAACTCACGAACTGAGGATCATTAGTCCGGGCTTAGTCCGTTGCGCCACACGTTGCTCTCAGTTTCAGATTTCTATATTGAACTGTAAATCATTTGCTAAGGAATATTTTATAGTATTTTGTTCACACAAAATGTTTAGTTGAAAAATGTCATATGGGAAATTTAAAGTTGGTGTCACTGTGGGTAAATATGTAAAACATTAACTGATTAAAGATACATGAGGACCAGGGGGTGCAAAAATGTGGGAGCTGGGATCGCCGCTCACAGGAAATGATAGCCTATATTGAGGAAATGAGACAAGAGAGTATAAAAATGAAAGCGAAAAATCTTGAGGAGAAAATAAAGAGGAAAACTTGGAAAAAAGCAACACGATGAAAATATGGGAAAGGACAATAGAAAGACTGAGAAAAGATGAATGGCAAAGCGTTCTCTTAATCGCCATTTCGGCAGGTGATAGGAACTCTAGGTAAGGACACCGAAGGGAACTAGAGGAATAGAAACCCGGGGAAATGTGATGAAAAGAAACCTGGGAAATGTGAGGAAAATGGATCTACGAGAAATGTGAAGAAGAAGTCTGAGGATGTGAGGGAAAGGAATCCTGAGAAATGTGGGGAACCTTTAGAGGTATGAGGACCTGATGTAATGTGAGTGGAAAAAAACCTAGAGAAATGAGAGGACAAGAACCCCAGGTAATGTTGGAAGAACCCTATGATATAATTGAGGAAAGAACATAGAGAAATGTGAGAAGAAGTGAGGAAAAGTGACAAAAGAACCTAAAAAAAATATATGAAAGAGAAATGAAAGTGGATTGTGGCAAACATGGGGTTGTGATATCAAGACGAAAATTAGTGCCATTAATGGGTGCAATTTTGAGGCTTATACGTTGCTTAGATAATCGCTGATGACTAGTGCTACTGGTTAAAACAACATTAAATACGAAAGGGGGAATCGAGTAACCTCAGATTTAGAACTAGCAAATCATAATGAGGAATTTAAGTTTTTGTGAACAATGGATTGTGGAAGCCAAAGCTAGAAACACACAAATCTGAGGAGAAGAAATACATATTTAGCACACGAGAGATATGGAAGAATTAATGGAACCAAAATTTCAACATTCAACTGTGAAGCTAAACACTTAGCCTAGGCAGCAGGCCTTCAAGAATCACAAAATTCTTTTCGCAGAAAAATAAAAAAGATGAATCAGGAAATCAATTTTTCACCCTCTGTCTAGTTAGGTTTTTTTAGGAATATGGGCCTTTTTAATGATATGATTAACTGAGTTTGGACCATCAGTGATCGAGTCAACAAGTTTCACAACACAGGGGTGAGGCATTAAGAATTGAGGCCAACCAGTCCGTGGATGGGTCCTCAATTGAGGTAAAGTGGTTAGATGACAATCCGACAAGAAAAAGTTTGCTACTTATTCTTCAAAAAAGGCCATCTTGAAGGTTCTCAATAGCTAAATCCGAAGCTACCAGTGCTCCGGCCTGGACCCTTGCTGGTGCTCTGCCCCTGCATCCCTTTCAGGGCCCCAAGCCCGGGCCCGAGGATGGGCCCCCTGCACCTACCTGCTAATGTTGTGTGTCGTTTATGGAAATTACCTTTGTGGTCCTCCCACTCAGAAAATTCTGCAAATGACTATGTAATGAAAACCAACACAATTCATACCTCATACTCATGGGTTATTTTTAACATTTCACCTGCGGTTTATTTCCGTTTTTTGTTTAAGGAAAGGGAGAGAAGGAAGAGGAAGAGGGGATCGGTTCCATTGAGGAAATCGATAGGATAAAAATCTTGCTCCTGAGGAAAAATGACTTTTTGCACCATGATTTCAGAAAGAATCCTCCAGTTTTTCTTCCTTTCGAACCTTGTTGCGGGGGTGGCAAATTTGGAATGCGTATCAATGTATGAGAATCACACTTGAAGTGAATAAGCCGATTACTCCGTTTATGTAAATAAGATCATTGATGATGATGATCTTTGATGAATTTCTGTCGTGGCACACAGAAAAATCAAAGCATGCGTTTTTATGGACGATTAATACAGGCAAGTTACAACCTAGTTTTTAGTTTTTTTCTCTTTAACCAATAAACCTTCGAAACTTCTCGTTAGTTTGTGTTCTACAACCGATCAGTGCCATTTGATAAAATTCTATCTTCAATTAATTTCCTCCTGTCCTTTTGAAGGTGCCACGAGAGGTTTTGGGCGTTCATATATTGTGTCATTATTTGATGCGATCTGGGAAAACCCGCCCCATGGTGGAACTTTATATTTTGATTTTTACTATCACTGCAGAGTTTAAATATTTAGTTTCCATAACTGTTTACTTCTTTCTTCTTTGATACACACTCAAAGTTTACGCCTATAACATCTGACAAAAAAAAAGTACAGTATAACAGATTTTAAGCTATTTTCTTTATTTTTTAAAAACTGTCGTGTGCGACATGTGGCGGTTTCCCAATCACATCACTAAGGTTTCATATAATAAGAACCCCGATAAATTTCTTACTTGTATTTGCTACAGAAATCCTTGAAGTAAAACCAGGCGATTTTGATTGCTTTAATTTCAATATAAGCATAGGGTGAATTTAGTATTTTGCGCCTATAGTAATTCACAATTATTTAGTAGAAATTGTCGTAACTATCAGCTCGTGCGCGAGTGCCCTCTCTCTTTCCTTCGCGTTTAGGCCAGCTCCCGTATTAATTTTCTGTTAGGGGGTTCGCACTCTCCCCACCGCGAGTCTGTTACTTTTCCAGTATTGAATAACACTAGTACCCATTATACACCTGGTGGCGTGGAGTAATTGAGGTAAGCGCCTAACTCAAGGGCCCAACCGTTGGCCGTCATGAGACTCGAATCCCCCACGACCCTTAGAGTGCGGGACGAGCGCTCAATCCACCAGACCACACTTGCCCTCAATTTTTTGTGCCAAATAAATATGCTCAGACTTATCATTTCACATGTAGTAGTTTAAAGAAGCGTTTACATGAGTGCAAAAAACTGACATTTTCCTAATTTGTAGACACCTGTTATGTCAAATCTCTTTTCCATCCAGTTATTCTTAGCGTATTCATTTTCGCATGGTATATTGTGTACAAATTTTTACATCAGTAATTTTTGGGCACTTGTTACGTGAAATCTTTGGTTACACTTTTAACTTAAATCTAAACATTAGTGTAAATGCAACAATAAAACGCATCAAAGTTGTCATACCCATCAATGTTTACTTAGCGTTAATTGCATCTTCAACATTCAGGGCACTCCCTAAAATACGGGTGTTTCCGCAACTTGACCCATCTGACGCCCCTTTTTTTTCTGACCATTTATTATTGGAAACCCTTCACGAAACAAAACCATTTTTTTTGTCAAGGTTTCCGATGGCAGATTACGGAAACTTCCCTAAAATCGCGGAATGCCCTAAACGTCAATATCCTCGGTTCTTCTCTCACTCCATAATATTAACATTTTTGTCGTCAAACACTCCCCTGGATTGTCTTCAAATGATTATGTTGTATCAGTTTTCTTCTCGTCATGACGTAAGCGCTGAATCTTTTAATTGTGTTTGTTCTGTTGTCGGAAGCAATCAATGTGTTTAAGCCGTGTTCAATGATGAATCTCAATACAACGATTTTACAAATTCAATACACTTAGAGGCAGTTTTGTGGTCCTTGCTTGGATGCAAAGTTCCTTGGTTTCAATCCCGTCAGGCCACTTGCAGGGATTGTTTTGTGTAAAAAAATAAATTTTATTTCTCCCCGATTGCTCCCCGAGGCGGCTATTTTTAATCCCACCAAGGTAGGCAGGGTAAATTAATGGATAACGTCAGAGGTTTTAAAGCCTGTTTCACTAGGAGCCCCCCTTCACGAAACAACACACATGTTTTTTGTCAAGATTTCCGATTCATAAGTGTGTCAGAACAAGTGTGGTCAAAGGTCAATATCCTAAGGTGCTTCCTTTCACTCATAAGCTTATATTGTGTCGTCAAACACTGCCCGGGATGGTCTTCAAATGATTATAACCATTTATCAGTTCTCGCAGGAAGTAAGCTCTGAATCATTTCAATTGTGTTGGTTCGTTTGTCCGGAAGAAAAGCCAATGTGTTAAGCCGTGTTTTTCATGAAAGCCCAATACAAGATTACAAGTTCATACACGCTTGGATGCAATTGTGGTCCTTTTCTTCGGATGCAAAAGGTCCTTTGTCAATCCCGTAAGACCACTTGCAGGTTTACATCTTACACTCAAGTTTGGATATTAATTAAAGAGCCATGAGGAAATTTCCAAAAGGAAGCGCCCCCGATTTTTTTTCAACCCCGAGGTTTTTTTGCATATTTGGAATGCTTTCCAAAGTGAATAAGCCGAAGACCCCGTCTTTTATTAATAAGATGATGATTTAGTACTGCTGTCGTGTACGACAGAAAGTTAACGGCACGGTGTCTATGAGAAAATTACATGTCAGGCAGAGTTCAAAACAGTTTGCGGTTTTCCTTTGTCCTGTTGTCCAATAAATCTTCTTGGTCTACAATCGATCAGTGCAATTTGAGAGAAATTTGCTCCTAAAAAATCTCTCCTGTCACTTTACTACTAAAAAGAGTTATTAGTGTAAAATAAATTTTTATCTCCGCCGATTTCCGCGATTTAAAATCCCACGATTTTTATCCCACCACGTAGGAAATGGTGAAAACTTATGGATAACGTCTATAGGTGTAAATCCGGACGTGACAAGCCACCTGTTCACTAGGCCCAATATCTGTTCCGGTTTACCGGCAAGCTCTGACACAAGATTTATCCGTGTCTTATATCTTGTTAGACCACTTACCCCAAATTGTTTGGAGATTTTATATCATCTGAACCGTTTCAGTAGAGTATCTGTGCTAAAGTTCACTGCCTATTCGATGTACTCAACTTCCTGTTTTTCTGTACTACGTAAACAGACAATTATCACATAACGGCATACGGGTCAGCTGATCTAAAAATAGTTGTTCATACTAACATCAAAATCGATTTTGATTCCGATTCGTCGCACCTCAACAATTTGTCACTAATTATACGATTTCCTCAGTTTAGTAAATTGGTTAAGATTTCGTTAGTAATTTTGCTCATATTTGGTTTATTAATTTGATCCGATTTGGTTAGTAATTTGATTCAGATTATGTTGATTTCATTGAGATGTCTTCATTAATTTTATACAATGTCTCAGTTACATTGATATGATTTCATCAGTAATTTTGATAACGATTTCGTAGCAATTGGATACATACTTCGTCCAGTGTTTTTATACAAATTTTTGTCCGTCTGAATTCGATACAGATTTGTCAAAATAATATTTTCCGACTAAATGAAGCTAGTGCCCAACCCTAAGGTTTACCCACTCTATACTTTAAACCAAACACCGCAGTAGCCCCAACCCAAAGTCTCATGCACCTGATTACCGATGAACCGATATTTGGATACGATTTCGTCATTAATTTGATGTCAATTTCGTCAGTAGTTTAATACAGATTTCGTAGAAAGTTTATACATGTTTTAATAGGCATTTCTCAATATTAACGGCAATTGAGAGCCAAAGTACGAATGTCGTATAAATGTTTGAATGACTTCCCTTCAAGTCCTATAGACTCGTGGGAAGCTAACATATGTTCACACATTTTAGTAGGGTCATCTGAAGTCAATTCCGTGAACCGTGGAGAGCATTAGTTCATTTCATGTCTTCTATGACAGTTAATGAACAATTAAGTGTCCCTTGTGAAAGCTTGGGCGGAATCCGGGAGGTCAGTATCCTATACACTGACCGCCAACAAACAAAAATGAAAAAAGCTTGTGTACCATGTACGCACGTGTACGGATCGCGTATGGTAACTAATTGCCCAGTGTCTGGATACCTCCGCAACCAGAAAGAGGCCAAATTTTACATCTCGCTGCATTTTTACCCCAAAAGTTTTAGGAGATACATGTATGATTGAGTTCATAGCTCTTTTTGCCAACAATAAGCACGCTGGAAATTGATTCATAATGGAGCGACTCAGGGGATCGCAGTGCCTGTACCCGGTCGGTTTCGCTTACTGTAGTTGATTCCCGGTCCCTTCTCGAAGTGTTTCCTGAAACACTGTAAAATGTTTTCTACATTCATGGATTACAATGGACACATGTAAAAATATAAAGACAGACGTATCATGAATTGAGTCATCGGGAGCCGCGCTTTGATGGTTGATTCTTCAAAGGCCTTTCTCTGTTAATGTTGTATCTTGAAGTTGATGGAGACGTGATCACGTCACGTGACCTCTTTGGTACCAGGCCACCCCTCTTTTTCTTCACTCATTGTTGGTTAAAGTTGCCTGATAGGCTTTCACTGTGTTGTCCTCTGTGTCTGATTAGGATTGTTCTCGCTGTCATCTTATAGGATAGAGGGGAAGTATTGTAATCATGGCCTGAGATATAAAATAAGCAGAAATGTGACTTATTTTGTTGGCATTACAACGGGTTGACTCAGGGTAGATTCGTCAGTTGGTTCTATTGAAGTGGCGCCAATGTATTTCGCCTGTCACTATTACAAACAAAACTCCTGATTTCTAGTTGGATCATATTTCTCGTTGAACTGTAAATAACGTTCTAAGGAATTTTTGTAGTATTGGTTCACCACAAAAATGGTTGTTGAAAACACTCATATGGTAAAAGTTAAAGTGGTGACACTGTGGTACTGTATAACATTAAGAGAACTAGGACATTTCAGAAAGAATGCCCCATTTTTAACCTTTTTGGGTTTTTTTTTTTTTTTTAACACATTACTATTAGGCCTATTACTTTCATATCAGAAGTGAATAAGCCGATTACTTCGTTTTTGTGTCGCTGCCGTAAGGCCTGAAGACCTAGGGATCACTTTGTCCACTGTTGATGTTGTCTGTTGATGCTGTTGTGGTGTCTGTTGCTGTCTTTTTTGTTAAAAAGGGTTAACTTTGCCTGTAATATCCCCATACATTGGAGGGATTTTAACCAACTTGGTCCCAGGTGCAACATGGCATCCCTATTTGTTGATGATGTTAAAGTTCACATACCAAGGTTAAAGGTCATATGAGGTTAAAATGCTGAAAATGTAAATTGACCTCATTTGAAAATTGAAGTTCAGTGGAACCAACTCGGTCATAGTTGCAACATGGGAGCCCTCATTGTTGATGAGGTGAAAGGTCATGTGAAGGCCTATCATTCACAAACCGACGACGGCAGGGCGACAAAGTTGGTCCGAAGGCACCGCTGTATTTTTATGTAAATATATCATTAAGAGGATGAATTTAAATTTTCTGTCGTGCACGATAGAAAAAACAAAGCATAGTTCAAAGTTCAAGTTCCAAACATATTTTTTATTTTTCTCTTTTAACTTTTTTCTTTTACATACCCGTCGTAACGTTCTCGGTAATATAGCGGTTCTACAACCGACCAAGTGCAAAATTGATAGAATTCTTCAAAAAAATCTCCGCCTGTCCCTTTAAGGGTGTAAACAACGAGAGATTTTGGGCATCCATATAATTGTGTCATATGTATATTTTCATATAGATAAAACCCCAATAGATTTCTGACCTGGTATTGGCTACAGAAATGCCTGAAAGTGAAAACAACGGGATTTTTATTTGCGTAATTTCAATATAAAACACAGTGAATTTAGTAATTTGCTCAATAATAAATTAGAAATTTCACAATTTTTTATTTTTTGCTTTTTTTAATGTTTTGTTGTTTTTTTGTTATATGTTTATATTTTAATAGAAGCTTACATTAGTGCCAAATCAGAATTTGCACATTTTTTAGGGACCCCTGTTATGTGAAATCTTTTGTACCCGTTTTAAATTAAATACCTAACACTAATGTAAAAATAAACACATCAAGGTTTCAATACACCTCAAAGTGTTTAATTTTATAAACCACATTCGTTTTGTGAGATTGGCCACAGATCATTGGGAAGCTATCCAGAAAACCTCTGACCAAACGAGGTTTGTGTTTTTTGGGTGTGGATTTTTGCAGCGCTTAATTGCAATCTTCAACACTTCAGAGCACTCCTAAAAGACTCGGAATAACCATAACGTCAATAATCTACGGTTTTTTCCTCTTTATCCATAATATTATATTTTTGTCGTCAACACATGCCCTTCTCGCCCTGGACGTCTTCAAAACTGGATTATACATTATCAGTTCTTCTCGCAGAGTAAGCTCTGATCATTTCACTTGTGTTGTTCTGTTGTCGTGAAGAAAAGCCAATTTTAAGCCGTGGTTGCAATGATGAAAGTCAATTACATATGACAAGTTCAATTGCACGCTAGGAGTGCAGTCGTGGTCCTTGCTTCTGATGCATGAATGCCAAAGGTCCTTGGTTCACTTCCCGTGGGGCACTTTGCAGGGATTTACTCGGTACTCAAGTTTTTTAATTTTAATTTGTTTATTGTATAATTAAATTTTATTCCCCGCTTTCGCATATAAAAATAACGGAATCGAGGCGGATTGATCATCATAGTAAGCAGCTATTTTTATCCCACCAACGGTAGGAAAGGGTAAATTAATGGTAACGTCTTTTTGGTTGTAAATCCCGGACTCTTACTACAACCGCAACTGTTCACTGGACTCCATATTCTGTGCCAGACAATCTTCTGATACCAAGACCATCGGTGTCTTCTATTTATAAACCCAAAACTCACTCACACTTACAAATAAACTCAAACCTGTTTTTTAGCATTGAACTTGTTGATAGCACTCTGTATACATTGTGTCCCATTCCTTAAACAGGACTGTTCAATTATCCAATTTTTAATAGTATGTCATCTGTAACGTTGAAGTTTTTAATTCCAATAGAGGAATATATCAGCTTTAACCTGCCACTATCACAAAGAATCAGATGAACTTTTTTAGCCAATAGCCCACTTTTCTGAAGTAGCTTGATACCAGAATGTTATGACTTTTTGGTACAGATTGTTATACATGAATTATGATACGAATTTCTCCAGATGTAATGCGATTTCGTCAGTAATTTAATGCATGTTCTCTTATCTAATATAGATTTTCATCACTAAGTTAACCTGTTTTCGTCGATAACAAAAATACGATACAGGTTTCGTTAAAAATACAGATTGCCGTTAGTATTTTTATACATTTTCGGTCAGCATTTTAACACCGATTTCGTCAGTAATTTAAGAACTCATGTCGTTAGTATTTGTATGTTTCATCAAATCGGTATAGATTCCATCATAATTTTGCCACAGATTTCCGTCAGTACTTTAATACAGATTTGTTTATAAAACTCAATGTTTGTTTAATTTATTTTATTTATTTTTGTTGCGGCCCAGAATATAGTGTGCATGTTTCGTTGTAGATAACAGTGGTTGAGTTTGTGCACCCGATTACAACCCGAACATTCTCCTGTAATTTCATAGAAAAGGCCATTGCCCACATTCATTAATTGCAAAATATCATTTGAATCTAGACATTTAACATGTTGTGAGCCGTAATGTGTTAATATAATATCCCTATATTACTGCACCAATATTTCAAGTTACCATGAACACCTTTTTGAGCTTGTAATCGGAGGAAAAGAAAGTCCAAAACAAAGAATAATTTCATTAATTGGAACTTGGGAAGTCCTTTATTAAACGACCTTTTTAAGAGAATTATTTAAATTATCCAATCAAATCACCCAGAATTAGTCCTTGTAACTGTATCACCTATTGCAAAATAAACTACGGTATTTCATCTAAAGGGATTTGTCAGACCGCTCTCTGAGTTTCAGCCCCCCCCCCCCCCCATTACACGACCTTTTAAAATCAGTGATTATTGTGTGCCTGACTACTTGGAACATACTCGAGCCGCGGCTAGATATTGACTCTCTGGAACATGCGCCACACCTGATCTTATCGTCAAGATCCAGTGTTTGCGCATGCTCCAGAGAGTCAATCCTAGCTGTCGACTAGAAGTATGACATGGGCTTTAAGAAAACGACACATAAACTTGTTTCATAACTTCTGTTCACAGTAGCTTATTAAGGTCATTTTTGTGATCCATAGCCATTCCCACTTACCCTAACAGGGTTGAGATTTATATTATCTTAACCGTTTTTCAATATGAGAGTTTGTTCCTACAGGTAATTGCAGCTTCCATCTAACCAACTTCCTGGTTTTCTGTACTACGTAAACAGACCTGAATGAGGACATCGCGGCCTACTGGGTAGCTTGATACTAGATAGTTTATAGATGAGTTTTTTGGGGTGATACAGATTATATCCTAGTTCGATGAGTCTGATCGGCGAGGCGCAGTCCGAGCCCGAATACAGAATCCGGACTATATCTAATCCGTCTCAACCTCACAACTCACCTAATAACGATTTCATACCACAGAACAAAATCAGCACAAACATATGGCCTAAAGAAAATTATAAGGTTATTCACAAAACAAACAATACTTTAACGGGTTAACACTTGACTGTCGCCTCTGCTTTAACTGAGTGCAAGTGTGGCGAATTGCAGCGACAAGATCTTTGAAAATAAATAGACCTAACAATCATTTTTTTCTGACTCTAAACAAATTATGATCTATTTTAAAGTCTTTAATTATGTGAGAGCGATTATGCTGAAATCTGTTCCAACTCGGTTTCAACATTGCTAAAAATCGCAAAATTAGAGCAGTGATTTTACGGTCAAAATGAACGCCGATTTTCGGATTTTTGTGTCAGATGCATGGTCCCGCATGCGCATTCCTAACGACATGATACGGAGTTAAAAAAAGAGACGCGCTCCGAGGTGTGATGCGGGATATATCTAGTCAGTAAACGTTGAGGCGATGAATCCAATGAAATCGAGGGATTACAATGATGGTATGCTTAAAACAGTTTTTGTCATGCCATACCTCAAATGTCAGACTTTTGATTCAGATTCGTCGCACTTGATACGGAGTTCGTCAGCAATTTGATACAGATTTCTCATAGCTCAGTAAATTGATTAAGATTTCGTTAGTAATTGATCAGATGTAATTAGTATTGATTCCATTACGCTGTTTCATTCAGATGTCTTCAGTTGATACAGATTTCTTGAGTAATTTGATTCAATTACGTTGATTTCATCAGATTACAGTTAGCTTGCCCAATTGTCAAATTTTATTTGACTTTAAAAACCAAACAACGGTTTATTGTCAAACAAGAGCACACATATAAAAGTATACAAGCACCAAAGATAAATAATACTTTAATAAACCATTACATCTAACTTATTACAAGTCAGTCTCAATTAAGCACGAACCTTAAAAGCTGATCTAACATCATCCGCACCTACCTTAATCACATCAAAATCACTAGCAACACCTAATTTTCACAAATAGTCCCATATAGATAATTTTCCGTAACAAGGGCATCTTATTCTGTCAAAAAATTGGAACGAATGTCATTATAGGACAGGACAGTTGCATGATAAACTGGATCTCCTTCAACAGCATTAAGATCAAAAAAAGCAACAAATACGATTTTCAGCTGATATCCTGGGAGTAATGTAAAGACCTTTCTCGATCATGAGTTGATGAGCACTACTACGGAGTTTACAGAGTGGTGATCTAAGATTAGGTTTAACACCGAACTAGTTTTCGTGGTTGAACTGAGTTTAATGTTACAGTAAGTCCTACGTTTAGTTGAACAGTAGAGATTTGAAGGTACCATTCATTATTTATATGCAGTAGACAAGGAAGAGCTTATAGATTTTATGACAGAGCTTTATGGAGCAATTGGTTTATCCCAAATATCAATATTGTCAGTATTTACATATAGCTTTCATTCCAGACCATGTAAAGGTTTAACATTTCTGATCCGGACGGTTATCAATGAGTGCATGAATAGCAATGAATCGGAGCCCTTCAGACAATCATCATTTAGTTTCCACCCATATTTTAGGGCAGAGAGATAACATAAAAAATCAAAAGGGGTGACTGCCCAATTCACCTCTCACTGCGTTATTAGTAGCTCTACGGTGAACACACAAATTAATTTACAGAAGTTGATATGAAGTGTTTCCCTACTAATAATTTTATCACAAATATTAATAAAATTTAGTTTTTTTAATTTATTATTTTATCAAAGTTGGGCCGAAATTATAGTACAGTATAAGTCATGTCCACACAATGTTTAAGTTTGAAAAATGCATTGAATGACATACATAAAGGTTTTTCCTAATTTAAAGAAAGCCTTACTTGCTTATCCTTCAAGCTATTAATGGCTGACGTGAAAAGAACCAGATGGAGTGAAATGATACCGAGATAGACTGGTATTCATTACATAATGAAGTGGTAGATTCCCATACATAAAATGGTCTTTAGTAATGAATGAACACTTTTGGTAAAAATCTAATTTTTCGTTTTTTACTATTAAACACTTAAATTTTCCACGAAGCAATGAATTATGTAATTATCAAGAGCCATTTGAAGACCAGAAGCACCCGTGGAATAAGAACTAAGTCATCAGAGACTTAAACAACTTAAAGGAGACTATCAATTAACAGGATAGGCACATATTATCAAAAATATTGGAGTGTTATATGGCCTCCATTTTTCTGATTAAACTTTTAAAAATATTTTTCTCAATTTATTTGAGAAAAGATTTTCACAGGACAAGTATTTTGTACATAAAAGAGAGAAATGGGAATACCCTAGTTGTTTTTGCTTAAGTGCACCTGTTTAGATTGCACAATGGGGAAAGTGGGGATTCCCCAAGCAATGCTAATAATTTTTTTTTAAGTAACTGGACGCAGCTTGTTTATGCTTTAAAAGATCAAAAACATTGCAAGATCTGGGAATTCCCACACAAAAGTTATATATTGAAGTGAGTAATGTAGATTGTGAAGCTGATTTGTGTGCAAGGTCATGTTTAGGCGCATAAGAATGTTGTATGTCTATTTTTAGACTGGGATTTTTGTGAATCAGTATATATAGGAGATTTGAGCTAAGTCTCGCTGTCAGCAGTGCAATCAAGCATTAATTTTGGAGTAGCTAGTTTTATCTACATAATGGTAGATTTAGCTCACACACAGTGCCAGGATTTTTATATGTTCAAATCATGTGAGCAGAGTGCTAACATTTGTTAATATTCTTACGTAGTCTTTGAGCCGAAGTCACTGGCTGGGAATCAAAATAGGATTCCAAAAATTGTGGACAATAGAAATCGGGGATTGATCTGGCTGATTTACGGTGGAGTTATTATCGTCGAGGGAGCTAAATTTAACCTTGTCGTCTTGAACTGATGGTACAGATACCTTCGGGAATGATGAGATGAGATAGAAGATTCCCTTGGAATATAATACTGAGAGTTTTTGTATGAACTTGTGCGCTTTCGTTTTTGGGGTTCTTCGCTGTGAGGACATATCATCGTTGAACTGCAAAGCTTCCTGTGAGGGCAATAGTGGACATTCTTGAGGGACATAAGTATACATGTAAATCTGAAATATCTGGTTGTAATTTTATGTTGTTAAGTTGTTTGGACATACCAAATATTCTTGAACCAAATCAAGCAAAGATCATTAAAATGTTATTATATATAAGTTAGATCATTGTTCCACAAGCTCATTTAGTTGGTTGAAAGGTATTTCTGGACCTAGACGTAGTACGAGACGTCATAACAGGAATTGGAGGGCTCGTCCGGGGGAATTGAATTGAGATAAAATTTGAGGCCTGTTCAGAAATTTACACACTAAAAAGTGTTGAGTAATATGGTAAACATTGAGCAATTTTTGGCATAAAAAATTTTGGTGTTTACATGTACTACAATTGTAGTTTGGTTCAAGTTAAAATGTGTGTAGATACAATCACAATGGAGTTTGATCCCGAAGTGTTCATAGGGCAAACTAACTTGAAGAAGTTTTGATGAGCTGAGAAAGCCTGAGTTAATGACACTAGCACGCATTAGGACTTGAGGCAACAAAAACATGTTGCTATGAGAAAGCAGACATGTCAAAAATAGTTGATGAAAAGTTGGCCAGGAAGATGTTTGCGGATACGTCATATTTGGATAGGATAGAAGGAATTCTGGAACAGGGCGCAGTGATGCCATCAAATTAAAAGAACTTTTGAAATGCAAATGGCCCATGGAAAAGAGAAAAATTGCAATGGAAGAGAGAAAAAAAAATTGCCCCATTGCAACAAAAAGAAAAGGAATTGGAAAAAAAATGCAAATGAATGAGACCACAAAAGAGATGGAATTACAACAGCAAATGGAGCATGAGATGAAAAAGATAAGAGCTTGAAGCTCAACTAAAGTTAGAAAAATTGAAAAAAAAGCTAGTCATCAGACTCAGTCCAAAGAAAATCTGGTTTGATGCGGGCGAAAAATATTCGCATAGGTCCAAAATTCAGGAGGAACAGAAGTGGACAAATACTTCTTACACTTTGAGAAGAAAATTGCCAATAGCTTGACATGACCCCAAGGAGTCTGGACCTTGTACTACAGCAGTGTTCATTGGTTAAAGCCCGAGAAATATACGGCCATGTCATTAGACAGATTGTAGATTCTGACGAGGTAAGCCGGCAGTGTCTCAAAGCATATGAATTGCTGCCAGAGGCATATAGACAAAATCAGTCTTGTCAGAAAAAGGATGAACGCCCAGTGAATGCGTTGTTTTAAGGAACAAATGTTTGATCGCTGTTCTTTCAAAAGAAGTGGGCAAAAATTTGGTCAAATTAGGGAAGTTGAGTAGTGAAGGAGTTCAACATCAGAGTACATCAGATATCAAAACCTCTGGATGAACAAACCAACCTTGACGTTCATTGTCGCTAGACTGTGTGCGAGTGAGGAAAGGGCCGACCGCGATTAAGGGCTGCATGACAGGCCAACAACTTACGTCTAGTCGGCTCTGACATAGGCGCGCGAAGGTGCGCAGAATTTAATCATGGACTAATTATAACTCCCACACAATACCCGTGTGTGTTCTCCAACAAAAGCGTCTCTATTGGGTTTAGCACAGGAAGGGAAAGGGGAAATCCCCGTGACACCCCGGGTTTGGTGACCCAGCGACCCCACCGGTAGAGGGCGGAAAGGATCGCCGCGGCCACGTACTGACAGTAATGGTGCTAACCAGAAACATGGGATGGGACCCAAATCACTCCCCCACCTCCTTCTTCCACGCTCCCCCTCCCCCCTCCCCGTGGTGACAGCCCCCCCCGCACACCCGTCTGTGGGGGCGTGGTTTCGCCCCCCCCCGCACCCCCTGCCACTCATGCCCTTCCCCCCCCCCCACCCCGCCCGACCCCAACCCGTCGGGTTGTGAGTTCACCTTGCATCACTGTAAGAAAGAAGAAGCACGGACATACAAGGTCACGGTGTTGGGAGAACAGCTTCCACCCAAAAAGGAGGGCGGGATTGAAGCCAAAAGTGAGGCAAAAAACAATAGGTGTGCAGTTACTTTTTGGAGGTCAAAAGGTCATTCTTCTGTTCGAAAACAAGAAATCCACAAAAGGGAAAGTGGCCACAGAACCAAGAAAAAAGTAAGGGATGACTTTCAGCCTTGTTTTGGAGGGATTGTGCACTTTTCAGGTGATAGTTTAGATCCAGTACCCATTAGCCTAAATGCGGGACACGTGCTGCGGCATTCCAGTCCAATGATATTGGAAGAGGCATTCCATTGATATTGAGAGTTCACAGGAACTAGTGGCATGATTCAGGAGGACAGGTATGGATTGGATTAGTGTCCCTCTACACAAAAATGAAATTGAAAATCAGACTTGGTTTTTCTGGAAACGTCACAATTGGTGTTAGACAAGACCTCCCAGTTAAAGGGGTATCCATGTTGTCTAGGAATGATTTTTGGCGTGGCAAGGGGGGAAGGAAAGTACTCCCAGGCCATAGTTACCAGGTGCCCGGTTACAGTGGATAAGTTTGATGAGGACATAGACATTTTCCCGCAATGGGCAGTAGTAACTAGGTCAATGAAAAGAAAAGCCTCACAGAGAAAACAGTGAGCAGGTGATGGTCAAAATACTCATACATATAGGCCCACCGGCAAGAGGCCTTCCGACGACTGCACCCTTCCCACCCCCCTCCCGAGTTCCCCACCAATTTAGAGGATTCTTTTTCTCAAAATTAGAGGAATTGGAGGTCATCTCCATTCTTCAGGGGGGCCTCTAAATTCCCTGCCTTAGGAAATCAGCCCCTGAGCACAAAAAAGTGACAAGCTGGTATAAAAATGGAAAATCCAAGCGCCTGAGCATGATTAGCAGTGGGACTGTCACTAAGGAGACCCTTTAAGCCAGGACAAGCGGGAACCATGAGCAGAACACGGACCCCAGCACTTAGGATAATTAAGGTGAGAGGGGCATTGTCGCAACAGGGAGCCGAGCAAATTCCGTTGTTTTACATAAACCAAAATGGGTGTCCTATGAGAAAATGGCGGCCGGCCACCCGATGCACTTTTTGATGAGGAAGGAATGGAATGTTGTGCATCAAATTGTAGGGCCAAAGGTATTCATAGGGAAGGATAGGCATAGCCCCTGATGTCCCATGGCCAGGGACACTTAGTGTGAGGAAACAAACACATGACCAGAATTAGGAGTCATTTTTGGTGGCCTACAGTCAGAAAGTTGTGTCTGAGTATTGTAAGATGTCACACGCTCAAATGGTGGGCAAGCCCAATCAGAAAACTCCTACTGCTCCCTTGCAAACCAATACCAGCATTGGATGAGCCATTTGTGCGGTGTTAATAGAATGCGTAGGACCACTTCCAAAGCCAAGTCAGGAAATCATTACTTACTGACCTCAGTGTGGCTTCCACAAGTTCTTTTTCTTCTTCGTCGACCCCCTTCCCCCTCCGTCTCCCTCCCTCTTCCGTCCCTCCCCCCCCCTCCCTCCCCATCACCCCCTTTCCTTCCCCCCCATTAATATGTGTCTTCGCCACCTTCCGTTTCTGAGCCTCATCTCCCCTCTCTACGTATTTTCCCCCCCGCCTTTCTATGCTTTATTCCTTCCCTCCCCCACCCCCCCCCTCCCCCCCCTCTCCCGCCCCCCCTCCCCCCCCCCCCCCCCCCCCCCCCCCCTCTCCCCCCCCCCCCCCCCCCCCCCCCCCCCTAACCCCCCCCCCCCCCCCCCCCCCCCCCCCCCCCTTCCCCCCCCCCCTATTTTTCCCCCCCCTCTTTTCCTTTTCTTCCTCCCCCCCCCCCCCCTTTTCTCTTTTTTTTTTTTTTCCTTTTTTTTTTCTTTTTTTTTTTTTTCCTTCCCTTTTCTCCCTTTCAGTTCAAACTTTTTTTAGTTTTTTTTTATAATTTCCTAAAATTCAAAAAAAATTTTTTTTCACATAAAAGTGAAATAACAGTGCCTAATCCATACCTACTACTCAAACCCAACATAACAAAAAGGGCAGAAAAGTTTGCCAACCCCTAAACTTCACACTTATCCTCCTGTGGCTGGAACTTGAATATTGTTCCTGGCATCTTTGTCCTTATTTTTTTCTTTTTTTTTTTTTCACATCACATACATGTTTCAATTTTTTTGTCTCTTTCTTCTGGGGATCTGTTGTTTTTTGTTTGGATTGACGTCTTTGTGTTTTGCCCTCTTATTTGGAATTCTAATTTGTCTGGTCTTTTTTGGAGCCTCCTGTTGTTTTCTTTTTTTCTGTCCCTTTGATCTTGCTGCGCCCACCCGTCCTCCCGTCCACCATCAGTCAGCTTTCCCCAACCCACTCTTTCCCGTCGCTCGTGGTCCCTACTCCACAACCCACCTCACTGGCTGCTCCTCTGCTCTGCCTACAACCTCCTGGTCGCCCCACCGGCGCATGCACCCTCCCCTCCCTCTCCCACTTCCCCCCCCCCCCACTCGGTTTGCTCCTTGTTCCCTGTGGTGTGGTAACTTTCTAGGTTTTGGGCCTGGGCTCATGTGGTTGCCTGCAAGCAACATGTCCGGGCCCTTCCACTGGTCCCCCCTGCCTGTGGGCCCCCATACCTGAGACCTGTCCTTGCTCGCCGGACTTGTTTGGCCGCTATGGGTGTGCCCCTTTGCAGCGTTCTTGCTCTTCTGTTGGCTCTCCTTTTTTCCCGGGTTTTCTGCGGGCCTTGGGGCGCCCTGCTGGGTCCCTACTGCTTCGCTGGGTCTGGACGGTGGTCCTAGCATTCTCATCGACTAGTGGCCCCGGATCCTCTGGGTCTGGTTGCGTGAGGTCGTCCTTTGCTGGGCCCTTTGCGTGGCCCGTCTACTACATCGCCCCTCTGCGGTGGCCCCTCCCCCGCTCTTGGTACGATTGTGATTTTTTGCACACACGTACACCCGAATGTACCATGCAATACAATAGGGCCTATCTCAAGGTTTGTTGTTCCTTGGGGCTTCTTCCTAGATGTGCTTTTGTTTGTTGTAATCTTAGTCAATAGGCGATGACAAATTAACTTGTTATTTTTCAAACCCCTTGCTCGCGCTTCCTCCAACTTCAGTCGGCCGTCACGCTCATTTTCGACAATTCGAGGGACACCCTTTATGTTGTAACTGCCAACCAAGGAACCCGAGTGCTCCGCGACCTACTATTTCAAACATGTAAATAACTGACCCGACCATGCCCTTCCACTCCTTCCCAAGTGACGGGTCCGTTGGTGCACATTTACCAGCCTTCGTCTGGCTAAAGGAGTCTCCTTTCCCAGTCACCCTCCCTCCTATCAATCGCTCCCGCAGGATGGATTACATTGGTGAAAGCATGTCATTTTTCTGCTAGTCTCATGGGGACGGGATGCCCGCCTTCACTCGACCCTACCCCCGGGCATTTCGTCCGGCCCTGAAGAGGTCGAAGATGCCCTCCCCCAATCCTTTCCATATTTCGCCAACGAAGAACCCACACGCGTCTCCGCACTCTAAATTGCGGGACACGCAATCACATCCCTCAGCCCGCTCTTCTACATCTGTGTGAGTCCCCGTTTTGCATCATCCCCCCCCGTTTTGCGCGCAACTGTGCGTTCTCCTGTGCAAGGTCCAGCTTCATCACGCCGTTCCACAATGCACCTAGGTTCCTGCAGACACATGGCAGAACAGAACCACGGAAAAAGACCAACCCAAAACAATGTGGTATTTTCACTCTTCGACATGCTAGCCCGTAACAACTTCATCCACAAGGCATTTTCGTACAGGCGACCCCTGGGAAAACTATGGGAAATGTCCATCCGTTGGGAGCACGGTTCCCCCCCCCCCCCCCCCCCCTCCCTGCCAACGAGTCTGCATTCATGTCCTAAACAACAGGGCTACCTTTAATTGGCGCAGTTCTTGTCTAACACCACATTGACAGTTCCAGAAACCAAGGCTGATATCAATTCATTTTGTGAAGAGGCACACTAATACAATCCACTACCTAGCCGGCCACCTGAATTAAATTGCAATGTTACTGTGGAACTCTCAATACTTCAAATGGAAGGCGATCTTCCATATCAGGACTGTGCGCAGCACGTGTCCCGCATAATTCTAATGGGTTTTGGATTGGCATCTAAACTATCACCTGAACAGTGAACAAAATCCTCCAAAGACCAAAAGTTTAAACCGCTCATTCCTTACCTTTTCTGTGTCAATTCTCTTTTGTGGGCATATTTCATTTGTTCTGGAACCGAAGAAGGAACTTGACCTCCAGAGTACATGCACAACCACCACCCTCTATATTGGTTTTGGACTACAGCACCTTTTGGCCCTTCTTTTTGGACGGGACATAGCCATGATCGCACACAAACAGACACGTCCCCCCACGCGAACCGTGACCAAAACTTGTATGTCCCCCTAGGCTTTTACACACAGTCGCTTGCACACTGTCCACAATCGTGCCAAGAACTGTAGATTGGGTATCATCCCATGTTTCATGATGATTAGCAACCATTACCATTTACACTTTAAACCCCCCACAACCTCTTCTCATGGGAAACCCTGACCGGGGATTTCCCCCTCCTCGCAGCCCGCTACCGCGGCGCTGTGTTACCCCCCGACCCACCCGACCCCCTTATCCCTGTGTATTTGTCCACCCCGCTCCTGTCAACCCCTAGCTAAATAGGACTAGGGCCCTCTCCTCAGTATGCGGAACCTTGGAGAGTGAGCTCACTGTATGCACTTAATGTTTGTCGTGGTCAATGCCTAATCGCGGCCCTTTTACGGCTTGCTTCCCAAAACTGCTCAATTTTGTTTTCATCCAGATGTGTTCTGATATCTGGACTGTAGACACTGTTGAACTCTTCCACAACATCAAATCCCTAAGTTGACCAAAAGTTTTGCCCGACTTCTTTGAGAGAAGCCCAGCGATCAAGCATTCTTCCTTTACACGGGCAAACTCAACATGGGTCTGGTCATCCTTTTTCTGACAAGATCCGAATTTTTGTCTATATGCTTCTGGCACCAATTCATATGCTTTAAGCACATGCTTGCTTAACCTCGTCATAAGCACTACATCTGTCTAATGAATGGCGAATATATTTCGGGCTTACCAACTGAAAACTGACGGTAGCAACAAGGTCCAAGACTCCTGGCCATTTCATAGCATGGGGGCCCCAGACATTATCTCAAAGTGTAAGAAGTATTTGCCTACTTATATTCCTGTAAATTTTGGAACCAGGCGAAAATTTTTTCGCAGCCATCAAACCACGAGGGCTTGGAAGCGTCTGATGAGCTAGCTGTTGTTTCAATTTTTCTATCTCTAACTGAGCTTCAAGCTCTTTGTTTCATTCGTTTGCAAGTTTTCCCTTTTCCAATTCTTTTTCTCTGTCAATTTGCAATTCCATCTCTTTTTGTTGGATCTCTTTTGGCCTTGCATTGTAATTTTTCGTTTCTAATGAAAGTTCATTTTCTTTTTGGTCCTTTTGAATTTGCAATTCTATTTCTTTTCTTCTGTTCTCTTTCCATTTCTTCAATTCTATTTCTTTTGAATTTCAGCTCTTTCAACTTGAAGCGCACACCAGTGACCTCTGTTCCAGTAGTATTTCTTCTATCCTAGCCAAATATGAACTATCCAAAAACTCTACCTGGACAAACTTTTCAATCAAAACTATTTTTGATGATCTGTTTTTCATGGCGTGTTTTGCTCAAGTCTCCTAATGTTTGGCTAAATTCATTAACATCAGGCTCTCTCAGACCCCCCCCTCATCAACCTTCTTCAAGTATTTTGCCCTCCCGATGCACCCACCACTTCAGAGACTCCACCAAACTCCCATCGTCACTTGTCACTCTACCCACAAACCACACCCCCTAACTAACTTGAACCACACCAAATACCACTGTCGTAGTAAATGTAATAACGCACCCAACAAATTGCTCTGACCAACATGTGCACAATGTTTACAATATTTCCACACTTTAATGTGTAAGCTTTTGAACAATAGGCTCCAATTTATCTCAATTCAATCCCCAAGGACGAGCCCCCAATTCTTTATGACGTCTGGAGACGTCCTATTCTAAGGTAAGAAATACCTTTCAAAAACACAAATAAACTGAGCCTTGTGCACAAAATGACCTAAATTATATTAATAAACAGTTTTCATAATGATCTGTAATTGGGTCAAGAATTGGGTAGTCCAAAACAAAATAATATAACTTACACAATTTAAGATTAACTTCTAAAGAGTCTAGTATCCTGTGTTGAAGCGTTGCAGTTAAGCGATGATATGTCCTCACAGCGGACGACTCCAAAATGACAGTATTGCAAGTTCACCTATTTAACTCTTCAGGTGTATATTCAATGGGAATATTTAGTGCTGAAGATAACTTTTGTCAGCAGTTCAAGACGACAAGGTTACAATAGTCCCCGACAGACCATTAACTACACACAGTATATCAGTCCAGATAATCACCACGATTTCTATCTGTCCAACACATTTGGAATCTTATTTTGATTCCAAGCACTTTTGGCTTCAAAGGACGAAAGTTAGAATAATTACACAACTCTGCTCACAATGGAATTATATATCCTGGCACCTAGGTACTTGATGTATGCTCCTTAATGCAGATTAAAACTAGCTATCTTCTAGCTACTTGTTAGTAGTGATGCTGGCGAGAGTCTTCCAGTGATGTATTTAACTACTCACAGATAGATTCCCTTTTCTACAATAATCAGTACTCATCTTATGCATAAACATAACCTTACCACTAGCTGACCAATGGGAATTATCCCCCGAATTACATCACTCATCGATATAACGTTGTGGGATTTTCCCTAGATCTGCATGATTTTGATCTCAAAAGCATAACAAGTTTCTAAGTTTAGCAATCCTTGGGGAATTCCCACTTACCCTATTGTGCAATTAAAACAGGTGCACTAGCAAAACACTTTAGGGAACCCCCTTCTCTCTTTTAGAAGTCAAACAAAAGCTTTCCCGTGAGAAATCTCTTCTAAATAAATGAGAAATAATATTTTTAAAAGGTTATCAGAAAAAAATGGAGGCCATTTAACAACCCCTTAAAGCGGGCACTGGCACCTTTCACAAAATATGAAATTGCTTCAAAATTGCTCGCAAATGATATGGTAGGCCATTGGAAGAATAGAGATATATTTTAACTAAAAATAAGATACAAAAAAAAAAAAAGGAAAAAAAAAGAATGCGACCATTAAATAAGAGGCTACAGACACCCAGTATTGTAGGCGAAGTCAAGTTGTCTTATTTTAATCAACAAATATGTTTATTGCTATGGACATCAACGGACTAGTACCATTGATATTAAAACCACCAGGGTCACAACCGGTTCAAACAATGCGCATGCGTGGGACGCAGGGGGTCCGAGTGTGCTTCTTGTTTAAACGCCATTTCCGTCGTCTCCTGAATAAAATGTCGCCGGGAAATTAATTATAAAATGTTCTGTTTTAACCCATAAGGGTGCTGAATTGGTCTTAATTTCAGGTGAGGGCTAATGTATAAAAAGCTTCCCAGTACAACCATCCGAAATATCCAATTTTGAAAAATCTGTGAGGGCGCACTATTTTTCAAACACCAAATGTCTGAGTTTACAGTGAACCAAGTGTTTTCACTTCCCGGATTCGGGCCAAAGGGGGGGGCCCCCCATGCCAGCCGGGCCGTTCATACTGCTGGGCCGGCTGGGGGGGTGCCACGAGTCGCCACGACTAGAGGTGGGGGTCAGACGAGAGAAATCAACTCCCTACGTATCTTGTGGCGTCGGGGTACTAGGCCCTTACCTTGCCTCACCTCTAACCAACCAATTGGAAGTCATCGGGTTTTTGCCGTTGGTTCTCCCCTAGTCGAAAAAAATCAACGCGACAATGACACTAGGATGGCAAAATACTCTGTAACCGATTAATTTCCAAAATTTTTTGCGGTATTATGCAGGCTCTTTTTAAAGACTCCGCAACTCCATCGAACCCCTTATAGAGGGGGCCCTCTACTATAAAGAAAAATTATACTTCTCAGTTCTCAAACAAACAAAAAGGCTTACGCCATCTTTGCGTTATGAAAATTCGCCGCCTCGACCGCTTCGCGTCTGGTTGAGTGCGGTTGGACAAGATCACCTGTTATTTTTTCAGGCGACAAATAATATGAGGAAAGACGAATTTGTAGGTATAAATAAACCACGTTATTGTGGTTGACAATTCACTATTTAAAATATTTGTGAAAACACTCCGGACCTTTTACCTTTTACATTGTTGTATTTGTTTAATGAATGCTTGAATGATTGCCATTCAATACATTCATAGGAGTAGCGTAGCTGACTTTCATGATATTAATACTCAATAAGGAATATGACAATAAGCGTGACCAATCGTCTTTAATTTTCAATATTTACTCAACCATAATAAATTAGGTTTTGAAAATTACTGTGAATAGACCACCCAAATCGAAAATTAATTCGCCGTTATTTCCCCATGTATCCGTATTAACTTTGAGTCTATTTTTATTCACAAACAATTTAGGTTGTATGATTGCCTTGATTGGTTTGCAACGCTTGCGGGTATTTTAACTTGCTTTAGTAAGGCCTATTTTGATATGATTGTCAAATTAAAGATGGCCGGTGTGGAGAAAGGTCCCCGTCTCCTAACCTATAATCAGGATTCAGAAACTCGTGTCCTAGGACACAGGGTTTCTGAAAAGGCTAAAGTTCACTATAGTATACTTAGTGCGACCCAACTCTGTATTTTTAGTATACAACTATCAAACAAAATTCCATGGTCCGCTCAGGAAAAGCGTCCTAGGACCCTTTGAAACTGTGATTAGTGGCCCCCGGACCCTAAACTGTGGTCGTGCAGCATCCTAGACCCTGTGGTATTGTATGTAGGCGCGTCCAAATGCATATCGTATAGATATGCTACTCGTACTTAAACTGAAAGGGTACACTGTAAAAATGGTGTCTTGGCAAAAGCCACGTTCACAGGACAAGACACCATTTTTACAGTGTACTTGGGGGTACTTAAAAAGCAACTCGAAATCCCGCATTCCGCTGGGCTTAGCGGTTCAGACTTCAGAAACCATATGTATAGTGTATGTGTATATGTTGTAACGCAATATGTGATTCGGTGGTTGTATACGGAGAATTCTTGTCGCACCATTTAATAATTCGTCGGCTTAAATTGTTTTTTACTATTTTTTTAAATTGTGGTATTTAAATGTTGTAATTTGTTTATCGTGTTTCCAGAGAGGAAGGGGGCACCGGAATAGCCTCTGGCAATTGGCACCAATTTTTCTTTTTCCCCGATGCTTCAATTTTAATCATCTTATTTCCCTCTTGATGTTATGTGAAACTTTTCGCCGTTTTTTTTTGATTTTCTTTTCTTCGTGTGCTTTGTGTCTTCAATTTTGTAAAGTTTTACTAGGCTTTTGTTCCAACTACAAGGTGTGATTGCTCTCATGTGTGCGTTACCATGTTCTCTTGTGATTCGAATCACGTAGCCTGCTCATAGCCGCATTTGGTGATAATTTTTCTAACCAGAACTCTCCGTGACAATGGACAGATCTTAATGTAGAGTCTATCATTCGGCCTTACAACACATTACACCATACTTTAGCATCTGATGAAATTACACCTAGTGAGAGGCAGGGGACAATTCATCCCAAGTCCTACTAAGGATTTTTTAATTTCCTAAATTTAAATTGCCTGATAAAAACCTATACTAGATATAGACTTCCAAATAAAACTACTTGATGAAATACGCCGAACTAAAATAAACCTCTGCGTAAGAAAGCTTTTCGGAAAAACGCGTCTGATGACATCGCAAACACTTTTTATGATGCCCTTCACACTTATAAAATACTTTCTAAAAAAATCCAAAATACCATTTGCGGAGGATGCCGCCATAGAAGAAAAACTTTTGAACTAATTTTTGGGACTTCGGTAAACGTCTATTCAACGGAACGTTGTAATAACAATATAAGTCAGGGCCATCATTTTCAAAAGAAATATCGGAATTCATTCTTTTCAACTCGGTAATGAGAATCAAATACGCTCTTGATCATTAAAGCTCACCGGTACCCGCCGTCGTAGGTGCCTGATCGCATGACTGATTTTAATTCAAAAAATACCTTAATCCTGTAAGATCAGCTGATATTCGCAAAGTTGTGAAGGGTTAAAGCTTTAAATCGGCTCCTGGTCCTGATGGGATTACTTACGGTTTTGAATAAAGACACTGCCTTGTACCCACCACTTTTGGCACACTTTTCAGCGAAGTTTTCTTAATCCAACATATGGACATCAAGAAAATCGTCCTTATCATAGAAAATGGGATACCAACACCCCCGTATTTTCAAATGATTGGCGCTCTCTTGTGCTGTTGGAAAACTTTTCGATCAAATTATAGCTGAACGTGTTGAAAATTTGTCATTGCGAATTAACTCATCGACCCCAAGTTTCAAAAGGCAGTTTAACAGGGTATTAGCGGATGTACCGACCATAATACAACTGTGCCAAATTAATTAATCATGCCAAGGCCAATTCTAAGACTGAGTGCTGTAACATGGGTTCGAATTCTTGAAGATGCCTTTGGCAGTGTGCAACATGAGTTAATTCACATGACTTTTGAAAGACTGCAAATTCCTTCTTGGTGCAGCCTATTTAAAATATGACTCCTCTCTGTCGAAGAGTTGTAACTAAGGACTATGACATCCGATCAAAAATGTCTGTTCATTGTTCCAGAAAAGGTATCTTCCAGGGCGACCCTCTTTCTCCTTTAATCTTTCATCCTCATTTTGATCGCTACTCTCCCATACCTAGTGTCTACTCTCAGCAATGCTCGGTTATGATCTTAACGGACATAAATTAATTGCCACAACACCCTTTTGAAAAAAAAGCGGATGATTTGTTGTTTGGATTACCTACGGGATAAAAAAAGCATCATCAATCTGTGATGGGGGCAACAAATACAAAGGAAGGGTCTGATATTCCATAAAATCCGTGGCTTTGAACTTAGGACGCGGTTAAATGGTAGATATTTAATCCCTAGCATGGGGGTCGCCAAAAAAAAAACACAACGCTCAATACATCTGTTTTTATGATCGAGGGGCGTGATGGTCGTTCCAAACAAGTAGAAAATGATTCCCCACAATTTTTTAGAGGCTCCCTCATACACTTTTCGTTAACACCATCTGCTGATGTGGTTTAAATATTTATCGGAAAAAAATCAAATGCCCTGGAAACGTCGAGTCTTCCTTGATCCGATCGGATATAAATTCCAAGGTTTATGTTCGTTACTCTTCTTCCTGTCACAGTTAGGTACTTCACCTTAAAAGTTAATGATTTTATGTTCAACGCATTTAAATCTTACCCCTGATGCCTACTCTCTAATCGTTTCCTAAAAAAGTTTGGTCTCCTGTCATGCTACTCTACATTCATGGGTTTGCGTGCCAATGGAACTAAACATTAAGTCAATTTCCAAACTGTATTTCTGAGCCATACCATAGCTCATATTTCAGCAAGGCTTAAAAGGAATCAAGTACCCTGGTATCAAAGTCTTTGTTTGACTCAAAAATTGCGAGGGAGGAAACTTGGTCTAGAAAGAAATCTATTGTCATAGTGAAAAATATATACTGAACGTTTACGCTTAATTCAAGCAAACCAAATGTTTTCTGACATCTATGGCTCAAGATTTTATTTCAAATTCCATCCCACGGCCCTTTTTCCTGGCGGAAGCACGTCAACAAGTCTTGCAGTTCAAGGTAGATTTCTGAGCACTTTCCCTTTGGAGTCCAAATGCGTTCAATGGCGTAGTATTAATTTCAACCTTCTGTAACTAGTTTGTAAATTTCTTAAATACTAAATGAACGGAGGAAGGTGAAAGGTCCGCCACCGATTCCCTTAACACTAGGACTAATCTTCTCAGATGGGGTAGTCAAACACCAATACATGTTTCCCATTGCAAGAACAAAGAACCACTTAATCAGGTGTGTTAACTCTTGCAAATTTTCTTGGAGCAAGGACGCTATCCCAAGGCCTGCGCACAATCACATCCTTAATTATATCATCAAATTTGTCCGTTTGGGGGCATAATACCGAAAATCTGAGAAGAATTCCTTTACATAATTCATGATCTTCCTGGTTTTACAATTTGCGTTCGGACTACATTCCCACAGAATGTTTCCCAACCAAACCTCATCCCAGCTTATGGGAGGGGTTCGTAAACTGTTATTTTAGAGCTTTCTATTCCATTCGAGCAGAATATTGTCAACGTCACACGTAAAATCAAATCAAATAGTCTCCAATAATGTCTGACATTCAGAATGATTTTGAAGTTTCCTACTTGGCCATTGAAATAGAATCTCGAGGTTTTATCTCACATGACAATTTGTCTAGACTTAAAAATTTCTTTTAATTGTTCATGCACCCTTTTCAATTGAATTGTTAGAAGAGATAATCTTTGTAAACTCGCTGTCATTTCATCAGTTTGTAATATACTATTGCTAACAAGAACAACTTGGGACAATTGCAATATAATGTCCCTTGATATCACTAGAGGTCAAATTGGCTGCGGTTCAGCATTCGTGTACTACAATACTGTTGATTCTTGTAGTAATTTTTTCTTTATCTATAAATATATCACCTGCATGACCACCTAATAAGGTCTGTCCTAGGGCTTTGTTAATGTTTTCATTCATCATCCTTTGTTGTTGATCTTTTTTTAATATCGCAATACAAGTGATGATGAATAAAATAAACACAGTGTGAAGATATAAACACTACTGCTGATTGTAAACCGTGGTTACTGCGTCTTGTATGTTAAATTTAGAAATGCCGGTCTGTCGATCACACTTTAACCTTAGGATCGTACCCTAAAAAATAATCTTTTTTACCCCTATCACTGCATATTTGTAAATCTGTTGAGTTTGGTACAAATAGCTTGTACTTTGGCGGGACATTCTTGTATTTTCTCTGTGGGAGATTTAAATGTGGATAGAAACATGGCCAAATCTGTCATTTTTTTTCCACAGTCTACTTTGTGTGAGTTAGTATTGCCAAACAAAACGTTCTTCATGCTTTGTTCAGCAAATTTGAGGCAATTTACTCTGAGGTCATTAATCTCCCCTCGATTGGCCCACTATCAGCTGCACCTACTATTGAGCATCTCGTGTTGGGCATGTCGATGGCACTTTGCGCTTGGTGATCGTAACTAAAATATTGTTGTTACCACAACTGTTAAAAAAATGGTCCGAATTTACCTGAATTGTCGGCATCATATTTCCACAGTTTTAAGGTAAATTTACCGAAATTTCTTTCAATTAACGGAACTTTGACAGTACTTTTACAGAAATTTGTCTCATATTACTTACGGCAAAAAAATATTGGTATTTAACAGACTTTTTCCGTAATTTAAATATACGGAACAAAAAAAAAAGAGTCCGGAAATATTGCTGCATAAATTTTTTGAAATATTTCCGTAACTTAACATTTTTTATAGTTTTTTGTTTTTTAATTTTTATGTTTTTCTAAAACAGAAACTTACGGAAAATCTGTTTTCTTAATACACGGAAATTTTTAACGGTGAAGATTTGAAAATCTGTTGTATTTGGCAGAATTAGCATGTACTTTGGCGGGATATTCTTGTATTTTCTCTGTGAAGTTTTAAATGGCGATAGAAAATATGGCCAGTTGCCATTTTTCTCGCACAGTCTACTGTGTGTCTTAGTATTGTCCAAAACGTTCTTATGTTTGTTCAGCAAATTTGAGGTAGTTTACTCCGATCTCAATCTCAGCTCATTATGGGGTCTTAGTCAGGAACTAGTCAATTCTTAGTTTTTAGTTTTTTTCATTTTGAATGGCATTAACACGTTTTCTTTCCATATATTTTACATAATCTAACCATATTTATTTTTACCTCTATTTTGTTCATTTACTTTTACTAGTTACGCATTTTTAACCAAAAACAATCACAGATTGGCTGAACTGCAAAGGCGGGTAATTTCGCTATTAAGCAATACGCATCATTCTGTGCTATTTAGTTCAGGGGACTGTGGAATCCGTTGGATTTGCATTATTAAAGCATCACACCTATTTAGATACCTTGCGTATGTCCCAGAGAACAAGAAAGTTTTGATGGAGAATTCCCATGGGTGGCAGATGGCTGCATCTTGGTTTAAAATGGCTGCATTTTGATATTTTTCAATCATACTCGAGTTTGCGAATGTGCTAGGAAAGCTCGTTTTCTGCCAAAACCATGTGAAACACTACAACTCTCTGGAAAGGATAAAGCTAGATTCGAAGAGGACATTAGACTGGCAGCCATTTTGTTTTTCAAAATGGCTGCCAATTACCATGTTTATTGTACAATGTTCAGCAGTGATTTTAGTGGTGAGTTGTCATACAAATTTAATTATGGTTAACACAGCTCCCATTTAACTATAAGATGTATATAAAGATGTTCCGATTTAGTAAGAGTAAAAAGTGATCTTTCAATCCATCTTGTATAATTTGTAATTTCAAAATGGCAGCCAATTATAATGGTTTACCCCCTATCTTACCATGGATTTTTTGGCCACCCACATGCTATGATTTTGATACCAGTGGTAGCTATGGTCCTCTTCTTTCCATTGATAGTACTTGATATTCCAAAACCTCGTATGGCATCACAATATGTAATAAACTATGCAAGGTCTCAAATTGTTATATTCCACCCAAATAGGGGAAAATCCATTTTGCACTATAATGTATGACTATTGGATTTTTCATGCGTTTCAGCTCTAATTAAATGAGGCATTGACTAGTTTTACATGAACATAAAGTTGCAGAGCTTTTTACCATAAAAGTGTACCATAACTTATCCTTGGGTGGTAACCCCCCCCCCCCCACACACACAACGATAATTGACTTTGACATACATACCCTAATCCCGTTGAAGTGCTACCTGTTTCAAACGATCGCTAAAAGTACCAAAAGAACTGAGAAAACAATTCCCTGGAAGCATTTTGTGAAAAGCTATTGTTTTAACGCCCGTAGAAAGTGTGTACAGGGGTGCCACCCCCTTGGTAAGGCGAGGGCTAACAGACAACAAAACACTGTCACAATGTACATAGAAGATAACCCATAATCACACCAGTGTAGAACTGTATAGAGAGCAGTCTACTTTGTATGAGTACATTTAATCTTCATGTAGGGTAGTCCATGAGTTGTTGTATTAGAGTTGGATGTTGTGGAGTCTCTATTTGGTATGAGTTTTCCTTAACACTGCACTGTGTAGTTGTTTTAGATTGGGATGATTGGCCCACAAATGATGATTTATCAAGAACAAACTCGCTATTATATTCACCTTGCACGAGTCCTATATCAAAAGCCGACAGATAAGCAGATGTGCCCACAAAACGGCAAAGGAGCATATTTTAAAACTTCTTTAGCAAGTGGCACTTTGGAAGTTGTTTAATTGGTATGAGCCCCACCAAATAATGGATTTATCACGAGCAAGCTCACCATCATTCCACTTCTGTGGTTTATCTTTTGTTTACCACAATCATGACAATGTTAGGTTCTAATCACGGTTGTCGTCCACATCTGCCAGGATGGGTACATTGGTTGGCCACCATTTTCTTGAATTCTCAGACTCGAGGAAACAATTCCAGTAGTTCTGTCCAGTTAGAGTGCCATTAGACATTTGCACTAATTTTTGGCACATCAAGACCTGCACAATCACTCACCAATGAATTATGCGTCTGGAGGCAGGAGGCAAATATCCTCACTGGCTTGAATTTGCCATCCACGAAATCCCATCTGTAGTAAAAGTGCCTGCTCTGGTAAGGGAGGCAGACCATACCATTGTGCATGTTTCTTGCTGGGGTGTTACTCTTGCGGAACAAACAAAATCCTCAGAAATAGGAGGTCTTGTCAGCTTCCAAAACATATATAATCGTACACCTTCTTCACTTGTTAATTCATTCCCTCGTCCAATACAATTGGACAACCACACAAATTCTTTTGATGGCAGGCTAATTAGCACTGCTTCAGATGATGTTTCTGACACTCCGAGTTGTGAAAGGGCATATACCTTGCAATCATCTGAGCCAAATTCTTTCAAGTCCTTCCAACACGTCAGCTTTCCCTTTCCAGCAAATCTCCCAGTGACATCTGCCCAGAGTGGGGCTGAAAAGAATGCGGGCTTCTGAGCATCCACAGCATTGTAAATAGGGCATGTGGTCTTCTTAATATATATATATAATATATATTAATATATATATATCTCTATATAATATATTTATATAATATATATATCTCTATAAGATATATACTCCTGTGATAAAAAACAGTATCTTATACAGAGGTTTTAGGTTAGCTCAGAATGGCTAGTAGAAAGGACGTCGGTGTATGGTGAATAAATATACTTACAGATTTGGCATCAATTTTTGTGCAGCATTTAGACATGGAGAATGAGCTTTGTGTGTGTCTTCTTGGTTGCTAGTGAGACCTAATTCGATTTCTCGATTATGTGTTGATGTTTACAAAGCAGAAACATGCCCATAGCGTGGTCGTCGTCCTCCGACTAGAGCTGCCTTTTACCAGCTATCATGCGATCACCACCACTCGATATTTTGGTACAATGAAAAAAAGGGAAAAATGTACCAAATCTGGAGTTACCCCAGCCCAATATTACTACGGGTAGGATTTGGCGAATCAAGCCGCTATGACATCTGTGTCTTCCTTCTCCAGATCCAGTAATTCATTTGGTGAAGTGTGATTGTGCCAAGCTTTGATGTGTCACGAATAATGTGTGCAAATGTGGAAAGAATGAACGATTCTGTACCGAACTTTGTGGATGCGTCATCGAGTCTGATGAATGCAAGACTGCAGAAAGATTGGACCTAACCAATGCCCACACTGTTAAAATGACCGTAAACATTGTTTAACTGGCAGCTGGGAATCACAACGTGCAAATAACTGTATATACCAAAACTGTATTTTTAACTGCTGAGTCCCAGCTGCAGTTAAAACTATGTTTTTATGCCAGAACTTTGTGGATGCTTCATCGAGTCCGATGAATGCGGAATGCAGAAAGAGTGGACCTAACCAATGCCGCACACGTTAACAATGACCGTAAAACATTGTTTAAAACTGGCAGTTGGGACTCACAATGTGCCAAATAACTGTAATTACATAACGTTATTTTAAAAAACTGCCATGGAGTCCCAGCTGCCATTAAAACGATGTTTTAGAATGGCCACTTTTTAACCGTGCCCAAAAGTTGAGCTGCGATAGTGATAGAAAACTTTAACACTGTGTAAAACATCGATTCACACAAAGTTGAATGTGGGACTCATACCAACTAAACCCCACAGTGCACTTTAAAAGAAGGGTAGTAAATTATATGCTCGCTGTATTGTTTTTGGTCCACATCTATCTCATCTCATCTATGATATAGGACTCCCCGGCAAATGGCGTATATATGCGCTGTCTTGATAAATCAACATTTTTTGGCCTCGTACAAAAAACAATCCACAGTGCAACTTTTAAAAGACTCAATACCAATAGAACTACTCCACATCCAGCTAAAATACAACACTAATGGACTACCCTACAGGCATTTTTAATATACTGCGCTACACTTCGTATATGGTGTGAATCATGGGTTTGTTCTATGTACATAGACAGTGGTTTTTTATCTTCTTTAACAAAGTTTTAATCGATGTTTAGTAATGTTATAATAGAATTCATCTCCACTCGTGGCCCATTCCATTCCACTACATGTACGATATCAAACAAGGGATTCTATAGTGCTTTTATCTTTCTCGGGTCAGTGGCATCACTGCGATTCAGTGCCCCAAAAGCATTAAATCGTGAGCTTTGATTGAGCGGCTGGCGTTTAAAACGCACTCTTCAGGCCACATTATTTTACGGCCTTATTCGTGGTTTTGTGGAGCCCAGGGACTATTACACCGATGTAAAGAGATATACACGAATCGACGGGGAAGCCTCGAAAGGACACCCTCTACTTCGCCGCCATTACTGGGGGCATCCCGGCCAACAAACACACAGTCACACACGCCGCATATTGCTTAACGAACGAAATAATAAGGCCCATAATCATGATAATAAGGATTTACAACCTAACCTTTTTTTGTGCAAATTGTTAACAAATTTCAACGTTTATTTCCATGGATTTATGGAAGGATGATGTCATGGACTGGCCTAAACTGGAATTTCAGTGCATGTCCTTACTGTTTGGTGTAATATTGGAGGTTATCATCGCCCCACTTTTGCGTGACTGAAAAATGAACCTTATGGTTAGATACGTGTTAAAAATTGGTACATCCGCGTGAGCAAAAATAATTTTTCGTAAATTCAAACATCACAACCCAATAAAGTAACAATAGAATGTTTATAGATTCCTGTACGTGAAAACTTGAATGGTTTCCAAAACCGATCGTATTTGCTGAAAACGTGACATCTTCCGATGCGGTTGTTGGTGTTTTAGAAGGACACTTCCGTGCCCCTGTGATCGTTTTCGGAGATCTGAACAAAATTAGTCTCGTTTGTGCATGAATGTGCTACGCCTGGACTATCAATACACGTGAAAAAATGTCCGGCGAGTTACAATGTGGGTAATTTAGACTGAAATTGATACGATTATTGTTTCTTTGTGTCATTAGCGAGTGAAATTCGCACGCAGTTCGTTTTCCATTTTGTAACTTGTTTTAATCGCTATTTTGCAGCCAAGAAATTTACATTTTTTTCCTGAGCCACCCATGATGATATACAAAATGGATACAGTGAAATATAGTCTAGGTCGGAGTATAGTGTTCTCCCATGCACCCCATTGATATATTTTGTTCTAACCTACATTTTTTGTAATTCCTCAAGGGTCTAGTGGACTGAATTTTGATGTTCCCAAAAACTTAAATATTGTCCCATGGGTCCGTTTGGCAGCCATCTTTGCGGCCATCGGATTCTGACAAAAATCGATTATCAACATACTTTTGAACATAGACCCCATAGGAAACAAATGACAGCAAATTTTTTGGGATAATTTGGACATTAAGAAATCCATTGAAAAGGGTTTTTTCAGATTCCAAAACAATTCGGCTACATAAAAAAATAAAAAAAAAAAGAAAGGTCGACAAATAAAAAAAAATTCAACCATTTTTTGTAAAAGGATCTCTTTTGGGGTAACATTGAGATGATATTGCCGGAAATTGTTATTGTATTGATCATTTCCTTTTTTTCTAGGGCCGAACTTATTTGTAGTATTAATTAGAACTGGTTTTGGTGACTGCAATCGTATCAAAGTAAGTAAGTGAGCTGGTGGATCAACCACAGGACCGGCCAAAACGCAAAGGTAAACGTTGGTGGCGAATTAGAAGTACTGCCGAAACGCCATCTTGTAAAATTTAATTTTTCATACGTATTATTGAACAATCTAGGTTTCACGCTGCATGGGGTCCACCACTGCCAGCTGCTCAGCTACATAGCATTAGTGACAGAGGACTCACTGAACCTCATGCTTCACCCTGTCTCATGGATGTCGTCAGATAATCACAGTCCGGAGAGCCTTGCTGGTGAAGATTTAGAATAATTGGCTCTCATCAGTGCTACCAACCTGTTACTAACAACAGCTCGATTGAAAGTAATTGCTTAACTACTGAAGCCTCAACATCGTAATCTTCTCGTACACGTAAAACCACATTTCAACCACCATGCGGCTGCGGGAGTACATGGAACTACTGAAGACTCCCACCTTCTCGTATTCAAAGACAAAGACGGAGCATTGAAGATCCTAGTTGGAAATATTTTGAGCCTCCAGCACTAGAACTCGGCTGTTATCTAGCATATCATGGAAAAAGGGTGCGGACCTGTTTGCACGATATTCGAATTAGCCCCCAGTCCTCTCGCACATCCTTTAACCTAACGTACCAGCACATACAATGTGATAACCCGCGACGCTACGACAGTGCCAATGAGATAAATCTGCTGTGCATCTGAGGCATTTCACTGCTGTTCTAAATTTTCATTCAAAACAAGTTATTGGGCAGAACAAGGTTGTGCTACTTACTGACATCACTGCATCTTTGCACATACAAGAGTTGGAGAGAAATTTTTTCCAATCCTAGTACCGAAGTGGAAGCTGAAGGCCCGACTTGAGAGCCCGAATACATGACTTTGATGCTTTGCAAGATTTATCCAGTGACAATGGCACTATCATGTATACACTACTATTCTACAGTGCTAGCATCTCTGACGCAGATGCGGTGACTATGCATAAAGGCAAAGGTACAAAGACCAGTCTGAGAATGTGGCCCTGTTCTTCGGCCGACTTATCAAGGAACAAGGCATTCAATAAGTCAAAGATACTTCCATGGCCTCCTGTAGTTAATGACCATGATATCAAGTCCTCATATTAACCTCCTCCTGTAGTAGTAGTAATCCGAAGTTTTAAAAATCCGGTTTTTGCCCCGTAAAACGGGGTGGCGGGTTTACCTCACACTGGTAGCAATTGCCCTTACTCCCTCCCACTTTGCCCGATTCAATCCCACCCAGCCTCCTCTCTTCTCCTCCATTTTTGCTTCTTTCTCCCATGTCTTCTTTGATCTTCCCCTCCTCAACCGCCCACCTCGAACTTAAAAAGCCTTAACCTGCTCGCAGTCCTTTATCAGTACGTGGCCCATAATACCACGTACACTATTCGCTCGCCAACCAGTCCCCACCGCTTCTTCCAAACTCAACACTGCAGCAAGGTCCTCAGTCTTCATCCTATCTATACCTTCCCATCACACATCGCCTCACGCATGCTCCTTTTCTCTGCCTTCTCAAATCCCCATCTCATAATAATAATAATAATAATACTGAGATTTATATCATCGCCTTTTTCACAAGTAGGCAAAGCGCTGTTTACCAATTATTATTACGCTTCCATCACAATCATTTTCGCTTCACCTAGGTCGGCAGCAGGCCAAGCCGCAATATCCTATCAGCACATTGTCGCCACATCTCACTCCCAAATAGAGGCATCGCCGATCTCACCCAACTCCTATACCAAACCACCCTCACCATTCAAAGGAAATCTTTCCTGTGTAACAATTTTCCACATTACCCTAAACTTAACCCACCCATATCCCACTCTACTAGCTGTCAAAACCCGCTTCGCAATCCACCACCCACTAACCCTGTACCCAGGTACGTGAACTCCTTCACGATTCCACTCATCACACAACTTTTTCACACCTTTTCCACCCCTCTCTACTCTTTTCTCTCACATCTTCACTTCACACACAAATTCCTCTCGCAAATTTGGGGTCCCTCTCTTCATCATTGTGTATCTCCCATGGATCCATTTCCCCACATTGAATTTCTTTTACTCTCTTCCCACATAGGCCGTAAGTCTAAACCTTACTCACTAACGCCTCCCCTCCACCCCGCCCCGCTCACATCAACTTTTATTTTGGTCCTTCCCAAGGCTTACCTTCAACCCAGAGACCCGTACTCTCAAACTGCCTTCTTTCTTTCCAAATTCTCCACCAATCCCTCGCACATTAAAAATCCAAGTCATCAGCATACAACATCTCGCTCATCAAAACATTCTTTTGCACTCTCCATAACCACAACATCAATCAAAATCCCAGCGACAGTACAGAACCTTGAATGCACACCCAAAGACTCTTGCCTTTGGCTCCTTCATGCAAACTCATCCCGCTCCTAACCATTGCTTCTGTATAGCCTTCTCTGCCTCACATCGATCACTCATCCCTTTCGTCGGTACTCGATCAAATGGTCCTTCTCTAAGTCCCCAACACATACAGTTTCTCCTTTAGCTCAATATTCCTCTTGCAACCTCCTCAAAATGAACCATGCATCTATCATTTGTCCTTCCCTAGCATAAACATGGTGGGTGCATCGCACCCACTTCATTATCCTGCAATTCTATTCCTAGGACCCTCTCCCAATTATCATGCACACTCAACAACTTTCACACCCCTATATCGCACTAACTACTCATTGCATCCACTTTCCCTTTAAAATTGGATCGACCCACACTCACTCACCGCCCACTCCTTCGACATCATCCCTCCTCCATCTAACACTCTTTGACACAACTCCGCAATCACACCATCAATATCTCTCTCACTCGCAATATCATCTCAAACTACTCACACCCTCCGAGGGTCCAGCTGGCCTTTCCTGTTTTCATTCCTCACTTCTTCCTGACTGACCTTTCACTGGCCCTTCCACCACATCAAGTCTACCTTATGATCCCACTCATTTTCCCCATTCATATTCTCTCCATATGTTCTTTCCAGACTCGCCTCTATAATCCTCACTGATACAACTTTCCATCACTTCTTCGTGAGCTCGAGACCTTCTTCTGGATTTTGTCCTCTCTGGTGATGAACACTGACACTGCTTTATATGTCTGCATCACCAGCGATAACGAATCAAGAAAGTTCACGAGCTCACGTTGAGAGTAGCTCACCGGTGACTTGGTTCACGGTTGTTGGGTGTAAGAGGCCAGGGAAGTGATTTTTGACCTTATTGGAATCCTCCTTATTAATACCACGAAGAAACATGGCCATGTCCTCATACTAATCTTTGTATGCCAGCTTACCATCACCGACTCCTGCGACAGAGATCTGCACTTTCAGACTAGCCTTTGTCCCCTGGATGAATCTTGGCAAAATCAATGAGAGTGTGGCTGAGTGAAGTATCGGTGGGGTTCTCAAGGTGTCGGGGGGGGGGGGTGCCTTTCTTCCTCACTTCTTTACTCTGAATTGGGGAAGCCATGCTTCTTGAACGCTTGTACTTACAGAAAAACACACTGATGTCGGAAGCATAACTCGTGTCTTGAAGTGAAATTTACAACACTCCGTGGATGTTTTCAGATGCACAGCACTTCTTTTATCTTTAACGCTCCTGCTGCTTCAATGGCATGGTTCGTATAGCTTTGGCTTTTCACGCATGGACTTAAGGTTACAGGATTTGACCGCGACAGGGGACCGGTTGTTCAGTTCGCCTCTCTTGAAAACAGGCCATCGCCTTACACCATGCTATGTAGAGAATAGCTCTAGTCTAGTACTCTAGACTAGACGAAATTCTCAAAAGATGCTTAATTAAGGAAGTACAGGCTTTTTTTAGTAGAAGCGTTCAAACAACTTTTCTAGACTGGATTTTTTTTGTGCTGATTTAACGAAAATGCCGGTTGGTGGGGGGGGTTGGGGGGGTGTGTTTTGGGTTGCTTTGCTGAATTTTGAGTTCAACGGGGTCAAAATGTAAAAAATTAAAAATGGGCCGCCACAATGCAATCATATTTCATATTATTTTTTGTAATGGTAATGGGGGGAATATCTTTTCTTTTCTACTTTTAAAATTTTCCCGACTTGTCTTCTATCCTACCGTTCCTTTGAAGCTAGCATATTTCAATAACTTAGCAGCATAAGTTTCTTTCCCCACGTAGCTCAAATTTTGGAAAATTCAAATGGGCCGCCAAATACTGACGTAATGAAACTATATACTTCCTCAAATTTGATTTTTTTATTCAAATTTATTAAAGAAAGGACAGATACATGGAGTACTGTATCCATGGAAGGAAGACTACTTGATGCCATGACATTCTGTTTCTAGTTGTCGTAGATAAGAAAAAGGCATAGTCCTACTATGATGTGTTTTGTTAAATTTTGTGTAATAGTAATGTTGTGTAGGCCCAGCTATAGGTCATACTTTTATGTATGCAAATATATAAATTGTAGCTAGAATGTCTGTACCTTCGAAATGACTTGCTAGACATTTGGAAAGGACTCACAGCATAATATTCCAATATATTGCCCGTAGGAAGTGAAGGGAATCATCAAGACGAGTAAATGATATTGAGAGTTATCCTTTCCCATTAATAATGATTGGTCCCGCGAACGATCATGTCAGTGTGTTTTTCTTACAACACACTTTCGAAAAGAAAGATTGGTATGCCTAAATTTTCAGTAAACTAAGACTCTTCCCCCCAATAAAAATTTTAATTAATTTCTCCCCCCCTTGCAAATTAGTATGGTTAATGCTAGTGGCTCGAAGATGCCCGTATAACATAAGACCGAATTAGAGCAGGAGCATGGACCCAGGTCCAACGTCATCGTTTACCCCCCCCCCCCACCCCACAAAGGATTGACACCTTTGGTAGTATATTGACCCTCTATAAATGCTAGGTATTTAGTACTCTCAAATTTGTGGTGTCACTTTTTCAAATAGGGGCCAATTTCAGTTAAAGCACAGGCACACTTTAAACATGCCTCCAATCGTGTGAAAATGTATGCCATATTTGTCCGTCTAGGTCATAAATGCACGGAAAGCCCGTTAAATGTCTAGTAATTTATTTGCATAAGGATAAAAAGTATCGGCGAATCTCACTTGGAAACAAAAAAAATCACATTGGAAAACATAAATGGTCGGAAAGCAAGAAACTCATATTTTGCAAAAAAGCGGTTATAAAAACTCTTGCAAATCTCACACGTTCCTATGCTGGGAACTCACTATATTTAAAAAGGTCATTGCACAAGATAATGTCTTCTGTGATAAAGTTGAAGAGAGCCCAATATGGGTAATTTGGAATATGGGGTTGGAATATGCCTAATTTTGGAATATTTAAATTTTGTGCCTTATAAGGTGTCCCAAAAAAATTGGTGCCAGCATATAATACCTCCGATTTCTCAAAACTGCTAAAGCTGTAATTTCATTTTCATGGAGGATATTAATGATACCCTTTTGTATAAACTGTGCAAATCCCTGCAATCGCCCATGCAAGCAGAGATATAAACGCATTATTAAGACCGCCTGTTTTTCATCCATTCCACTGGGATTTACACAGTTAGTGTTTATCGGTACATCATATAAATTTGTTGGTTCAACTCGTGTCATTAACTAAATGATAACCTAAGAACCTGAAGTGATATGCGACTAAATTAATGCAGTTCTGTATCTTGACAAATATCTTACATGATAGCTAACATAAAATACACTTTAAGCTGACAATACACATTAAGGATTACCGGTAGAATATTAATTGTTCGGGAGTAAGGCATGTCACATTGAACAGGTTTTAATATATCTCAAAAATATAAAAAAAATAAAAAAAATAAAAAAAATAAAAAATTAATCATTAAATGACGGTGTGATACTCTTAGCTTAGTCAATGAAAATGAATGGCACGATCCTCCAATTGTGGATTTGTTATTTATAAAACCTTCACAATTCACTAAAGAAAATCGTAATCTGTTGTGTCATTACACATTTGGTCTGGACAAAAGTCCAGGGCAAAAACAGGTTTACTACTGCCGAGCAATGACGCTTTCATGTCACTACGGCTATTTTAATTTCTTGTAAAAGAATGCTGTATGACATTTAAATACATGTGCCACTTATTTAGAATTTATTCTTTATCATAAAAACAACTAGCACGGGTAGAGATAACAAATAGACATACGCAAGGTTATGATATTTGGTGATCATAGTTGTTTAGAATGCGACTGTATGGCGCAATCATTGCACCCTTTATTAATCCTAATGCCTATTTGCCACTTAATAATTAAAGAAACTAATATCCTGTGCATTTGGTATTTCCTTAGTTGTTAATATTTAATGGTATGCCATGAATAACCGCAGTACATTCAATGTGTTGAAAATCACTCACCCGGCAGCAGAACGGACAAATTATGTTAACTGAGTAAATCCCATTGAATGGGTGAAAACAATGCCTTAATATCGTTCATATCTCTGGGTTGCGTGGGCGATTGTCATGGGATTTGCAAAATTTATACAAAAATTATAAATATTTCACCATGAGCCTGAAATTTCACAGCCTCATAGTTTTTGAAGAAATCGGGGTTTACCTGCTTGCACCACTTTTTTGGGACACCTGTAATGGATATCTAAATATCAGAACAATGGTGTACTATGGAAAAGCAATCGTAGAGCATTGGTTTTGATCCCTTGGGAGATTTTGCATATCTTTCTTGAACTAAATTGTAAATCTGAAAATGTGTAGACATTATCAGTGGTCAATTACTATTTTTTTTCTAATCCCGTCTTAAAAAATGCATTTTATGCAAATAAGTGTAAAATGCAATTTATGGGGTAATGATAATAAAAGATGCAATAGCAGAGTTCTGTTCGTTAGAATGACTACCACGAATGATTAATAATAATAATTGAATGACATTTTGCGTTGGAAATAGATTCCCAATTTGGGCAATTGGTGAATATATTAAAATGTATGTTATACCTTGTTCAAACAAGTTGATTAAGGTAGTCATGGATGCAATTTCACTCAACCCGTCGTAAAGAAGAATAAGTTCGAGACAATGAGTGCTTTGAAAAAAATGTACTACTCATATTTTAAGTTTTGAGAAGCTGATATATATGTTCTTGGCTCAATTCAAAGACATCTATAGATTGTTGAATCGAACAACTGAGAAGAAAATTTTAATATGGAATCATGTGGATAACTTCTTTAGGTTCGGTCATTTCAACAGAGAGATAGGTTCAAAACAAGATCTACTTCAAATTCATTCTTTTTATAATCTCATTATCTTGTAAGAGTAATCCTACTGCACTGAAAACTTTCTTCTTCTTGGAACAGATGAATGTAACTTTTGTCAATGTACTGAAGATTATTACGCATTTTTGTTATTGTGTTCTAAAAATATATTAGTTTGAAATCAGTTAGGGATGTAATACATCTCCCTTGAAGTAAGTTTAAAAAGATGGTTGGAACCTAAAGAAAACTAATGCGATTTAATAAATATTTTAATAATTTTTGCATCATATTCGGTCCAAATGAAGACTGATATAAAATGAACCATTTTCCCTGTTTTCTCTACTTGTTTCAATTAGAGATGAAAAAATTGCCCCACTGCAGGAAAACAAAGAAACTATAACTTAAAATACATGGGAAAATATTGGTAACGTAACTCCAAAGCTATCTACTTAAATTTTTAAGTAATACTAATATATTGTTTAGTATTGTTTTATTGGGTTAAGGAAATATGAGGGTTAAAGATAAAAAATGAAAGTTTTACACAGTGTCAGCACTTAGATCTCCTATCATTTTACTTAGTCAAAAGGTTAGAACATAATGTATCTGTAAGTCGTTAGTTACTGATTTTTAATGTATGTTGCTCAACAGGCTTAAGTTCTCAAATAAATTCGAAAGGATAAAAGAATCATTTAATATCACATATTCCCTTCACCTTATTATGGATGACGGTAATATCTGCTATTGGTAGAAATGCTATTGGCTTTTAAATTCATTGTAAGTCCCTTTGAAGAAAGAGAACTCATTAGGGCCAACGCAGATCCAGGCAATCATTATAACCATATTCTTCTTGTATCTATCCAATATACGAGAAATGAAATCAGTATAGGTAAAGAACCCTTCATTTTGGACTTGCTCTAACAGTACTTTTCTGGTGTAGACGACAGAGGCAAACTAATATCTCACCTTTTGACTTTTCAGTGATAATTTTGTCATTTTGGTAGCCCTTTTTGTAAATTTTTGATCCTTTGCACTCAAAGCCAGAAAGTTAACTGGCATACCAAAATATTAAGTCTAGAAGTTTTGTATCAAACACCATACTAAACAGTTAGTGGAGTGACTTTTTACAATCTTTTACCCTCGTTTAGACCATACATCGTTATTGGTAATGTTAGCGCCATTTTGAATTTGATCAACATTTACCCCTTGGCTACAACTTAAACTGAGAAGTTGATACTGATATACTCACCAAATACTCACCTTCGAGAGTCAGTATGTTTAATAACATTGAATTATTGGTGGATTGTAACACCTAAAATTAAGTTTTTAAGTTTTTGTATGATATTTGGCGGCCATCTTGAATTTGGTCCAATTTTAACCCCTTGAGGCTCTTTATGATTAATAGTACGTGTTAATATACTCATTTGCAAAGTCTGTGTAGACGCGTAAGTTCTGTTAACTGCGAAATTAGAATTTTTATCTTTTGACATAAATTTTAGTATTGGTATTTTTGGCGGCATTTTGAATTTTCTGGAATTTTGACCCTTTGCAACTCAAAATACAGCAAAGCACCGCATTTCGTGATCAGCATAAAAAATCAGTCTATAAACAATGTTTCAATCTTCTAATCTTAACTAAAAAATGCCTCAATGACGTTTCTTTTCATGAATTCCGTCTTGTCTATCACGGCTCATTCATGTTTCCAACTAGGATCCTTTAATGTTCTCTCTTTGTCTTGAAGACCGCGTGATAGTTTGGCTCTCTCTCCAGTACTTTCCTTTCCATTTTCCGCAAAAGATACTTATGGAAGGAACATTTGCATAGCATTTGATAATTGTGGTTTGTTTACGAGGTGATTGTGTGTTGAGGCTCCAGTAGTTCTGGAACTACATTGCAATACGATCTTGGTTTTAGTAACGTGTTGGTAGCAGCCTTGATATAGCCACTTGTTTATACTTCTGCACCAGCAAGGCTCCCGGAATGTGATTACGATACATCGATCGCCCCACTGACCTCTTCACATGGATACGGGCTGGCGAACCATTGAATAGCTTAGCTTCAGATTGTTGAAAACCACGGGAAGTTGCCTTTTGGCCTGCCAAATTTGGCTTCACCTTATTGTCCCAGTTAAAGGAATGTTGTATTAACAAGTATCCCTACACCTGTGTGGAATATGTGCACCAGCCGGTGTATGCATTGTTTCCCGCCATATTAAAAGCGAAAAGCAACTTCTGTTGTTTCAATTGGCGACTCAGACGCACTATCCATGTGTAGAGGTCAGTGACATCACCCACGCGAAGTTACTATGAAGGTTTCAATGACTCGTCATAGCTGTCTCATCTAAGTTAAGGGACCGTCCACTGCGCCTTTTCAATGTTGCGGCATCCATGAATATGCGCCTATGCTGGAATCATAAGCATGATACGCACTGAATAAAGGCGGGCATGGATCGAGACGCTAATGGGAATGCAAAGACGCATAATGACTCACCTCACTGAGGTGAGACAAAGTATATCCACGCACGCCTATGCAGCGAGCCCGCTTGTCAGTGGCGGATCCCCGACTTTACCGAGCGGCATGAAATTGAGATGCTCAATAAATACACGCATGTAAAATACAATTAACAGGAGGCGTGTTTCCTAGTATTTTCTCTGATTCACCACCAACCTAATACTCTTCGTTTTGGCAAGGTCAATCGACGGCTACACTACAACTATGGTATGAGTGTTAGTAGTTCACATCAACACAGTTCTAAGCTAATACTACATTACGTTCTGCACCTAGAAAAGAAATAATAAATAGATCATATAACTATATACATCTCAATGTAGCAGAAATACCTACTTTACATTAGTCAAACTGTATGAAAGAGCGTGATTTTTGAAATTTCGGCTTTTTAATGTGGTTTGAAATCATGAAATACCGTCCTCATTGATTTCTCTGCTCACATTATCCCCAAAAATGGTTTCATTTGTTTTCCTTGGTGTTCTCAGTTAAAAGTTATGTTGATAATCAATTTTTGTGTCAGGATTCCAAGATGGCCTCCAAGAAGGCTGGCTGCCAAAGGAACCCCATGGGACAATATTTTAATTTTGGGAACCTCAAAATTCCTTCACTAGACCCTTGAGGATTACAAATATGTATGTTCGAAAAATATATCAATGGGGTTCATGGGAAACCCTATCCCTCCCGACGAATAGTGTTTGGTTTTTGGCCGTCAGAACTGAATCAAATTATCGCTTCTTTGTGGTACACGTACAACGTAAACGCGGTGTATCACGAGAAATGCAGAAGATGCCCCCAGTCATGGCGGATTGTGAGTGCGCCGCCCACGGCGTAGGGGCGATATAGTCGCCGTCGGATCGTGTATAATCCGGCTCCATAGACGACAATGAATTATGCGTGAAGAGTCACTGATCATGTGTCCCATTCTTTACCATTGTATTTGGACTAAGTCAGGGGACATAAAACTTCTACACACGCGGCAACTTAGATGTACGAGTAAATACCCTGCCTGACCGTGTTGAACAGTACTGATCGTGGAAGCCAATGCACCATAGCATTCAGGTCGTAGCATAATGCCCTATGAATAACTTATTTAAATAAGTAAAAATAGCCAATGGCAGCCCTTTTTGAAATACAAATTATACGAGATTGTTGAAGAAATTCACTATTTACCTCAACATCCAAAACATCTTTATATACACCTTGATTAGTAATGGAGACTGGGCCACTAAAATTAAATGGTATGAAACTAACCACTGAAATTACTGCTCTCAAAATGACAATAAACATGTAATTGGCAGCCATTTTGAAAAACAAAATGGCTGCCAGTCTTTATGTTTCATTTTCTAATCTAGCTTATCCTTTCCAGACTTGTGAGTGTTTAACATACGGTTTGCGGCACCAACACTAGCTTCCTAGCACATTCACAGTCCCGAGTTATGAATTGAAAATATACCAAAATGGCTCCATTGTAAAAATCAAGATGGCCGCCATCTGCCAACCCCAGGATTCTCCATCAAACTTCTTTCTTGTTCTCTGGACCTACTTAAGGTAGCTAAATATGTGTGATTCTTTAATCATTGAAATCCCACTGGACTTCATATCAAACCAAAGTCCCCCTAACTATTGGCGCGCGCGAGCAAATGTTGGAAGCAATGAGCGCAATCAGAAACGCCTTGATGCAGCGATTCGGTGACGCATACCCATGGTATCTTGTATGCAATTGTAAATGGTTGCCCACGTGAGTTGCTTTTGCAAACGAATTGGCATCTTCATTTCACGATTTGAAGCTCCAAAAATTTGTTGAATGTGATCAGAAGAATCCGATGAAGTACTTTGACCTTGTGGCAGAACGTGTGAAGAATAAAGAATATAAACACTTATGTTTGAATAAGTGTATATTTTTTGTAGCGACACCCGGGACAATATTTGGACAAATGGCGATTTTTTTTCCACTCCTGTGTTCAACTTTCGGCATATTCGTGATTTTCGGTCCCAGTTACTCGTAATTCATATCTTCAGGGTAAGAAATGAAATGCGTCGTATAGAGCATATCAAACTCTAGGGTCGGTATTTTTAGTTTTATTTTTGTTAAACATCGTGATTTATGTCAACCTTTGATCAATCTTGGTGTTGTTCCAATTGAAACACGTGGATTTGGGCCTTTTTTGGCATAATTGAAAAATAGTGGCAGGAATTTTGAAAAAAAGAGTGGATACCTACCCTAAGAACTATGAACTCTGGAATACAAAAACGAACAAGGCACAATTTTTTAAAACTTTTCTATATCTTTTTTATAGGAACAAAAAAATGGTTAACATCACCATTTTTTATGAGTTTCTCAAAAAAAACGTATTTATAAAATCATTATCATATTTGGATTCCTTGATCAATTCCTTCTCAATTGTATACTTTTTTGGAAACAATAATAAGAAGATACGGCAAAAGCAGTTCCTTTGAATTCCTGACCTTAACACCCCCTTAAGAGCTAAGCACATTGAAAGTATAAATAGGTGTTTTTTAAACTAATATATATCCACAACAATAAGCTAAGGCCTTTTTGCCTTATTCGTTACTTATTATTAACCTATTAACCTGAAAAAGCTAAAATTATAAGTAAAACTTCACTACGTTTTCGACGGCGAGACCTTTGTGAGTAGTCAGGAATTGGCGGATGACGTCAATGGCTCTGAACAGCCGGCTTAACGTCTATTGCACTAGGGATACACCTGATGAGGGGGACGCATTCATTATATAGAATTACACTTGAAATAATCTACTATCGCAATGGCTGAGCAGGAAGAAAATGTCCTCCTTCAGATGGACTATACATCCGATGGGGAAGAGGAAAATATCCGCCTTTAGATAATGAGAATTCTTCTGAATCATCTGAAGAAGAGTTTGATTTAGATGATGAGCCCGATATTCTTTTGTTTGTGGGGAAGTGCCCTTTCTATTTGAGCCTCGGGCGCGGCCAATAGCAGAAGACCAAGATGTAGCAGCACGATTCGTCATGCATATAATGCATCTGGCCTCCGCTTTTTAATCATTGTGTCTTTTACATAGGCCGCTTGCATTATAAGGCATGATTGCATACCACCCCGTTATTTGTGGGAAAGCCCTTCACCCGTGGTCCAAAATAAAATGGGCACGCCTCGATATTCAGTTTGGATTGGGCGAATCTCACTTTTTATTGTTCATTTCTTCAATCGCGCAAGTTGATTCTGGAATAAACAGCGGACCTCGCAAGAACAGCTGAGAAAATTGTGTTTACGTGCAAGCTAGGTTGTGAGTATCACAGCACATAATAATAATGCTAGAGATCCGACAAAAAACGTGTCGCCCGGCCCGTTCCATCACGACCTAACGATCTAGATAGTAGGAGCATCTTGCCTTGTAACCAGGGCGGCATAATAGTAAAAAAAAAAACAATGACAATGATAAAATCCAGTGAAATGATAAAGGACCAACAAAAGTCTGCCACCACTGTGAAAAAGCAAGATGAATCGTGCAACCAAGATGGTACTTCACGAGGCTCGTAACCATGCTAATGAAAACGGTTGACAAACTTGAATGTGGACTAACTGATTTAATTTTTCTTTCCATTTTCCGCAAAAGATACTTATGGAAGGAACATTTGCATAGCATTTGATAATTGTGGTTTGTTTACGAGGTGATTGTGTGTTGAGGCTCCAGTAGTTCTGGAACTACATTGCAATACGATCTTGGTTTTAGTAACGTGTTGGTAGCAGCCTTGATATAGCCACTTGTTTATACTTCTGCACCAGCAAGGCTCCCGGAATGTGATTACGATACATCGATCGCCCCACTGACCTCTTCACATGGATACGGGCTGGCGAACCATTGAATAGCTTAGCTTCAGATTGTTGAAAACCACGGGAAGTTGCCTTTTGGCCTGCCAAATTTGGCTTCACCTTATTGTCCCAGTTAAAGGAATGTTGTATTAACAAGTATCCCTACACCTGTGTGGAATATGTGCACCAGCCGGTGTATGCATTGTTTCCCGCCATATTAAAAGCGAAAAGCAACTTCTGTTGTTTCAATTGGCGACTCAGACGCACTATCCATGTGTAGAGGTCAGTGACATCACCCACGCGAAGTTACTATGAAGGTTTCAATGACTCGTCATAGCTGTCTCATCTAAGTTAAGGGACCGTCCACTGCGCCTTTTCAATGTTGCGGCATCCATGAATATGCGCCTATGCTGGAATCATAAGCATGATACGCACTGAATAAAGGCGGGCATGGATCGAGACGCTAATGGGAATGCAAAGACGCATAATGACTCACCTCACTGAGGTGAGACAAAGTATATCCACGCACGCCTATGCAGCGAGCCCGCTTGTCAGTGGCGGATCCCCGACTTTACCGAGCGGCATGAAATTGAGATGCTCAATAAATACACGCATGTAAAATACAATTAACAGGAGGCGTGTTTCCTAGTATTTTCTCTGATTCACCACCAACCTAATACTCTTCGTTTTGGCAAGGTCAATCGACGGCTACACTACAACTATGGTATGAGTGTTAGTAGTTCACATCAACACAGTTCTAAGCTAATACTACATTACGTTCTGCACCTAGAAAAGAAATAATAAATAGATCATATAACTATATACATCTCAATGTAGCAGAAATACCTACTTTACATTAGTCAAACTGTATGAAAGAGCGTGATTTTTGAAATTTCGGCTTTTTAATGTGGTTTGAAATCATGAAATACCGTCCTCATTGATTTCTCTGCTCACATTATCCCCAAAAATGGTTTCATTTGTTTTCCTTGGTGTTCTCAGTTAAAAGTTATGTTGATAATCAATTTTTGTGTCAGGATTCCAAGATGGCCTCCAAGAAGGCTGGCTGCCAAAGGAACCCCATGGGACAATATTTTAATTTTGGGAACCTCAAAATTCCTTCACTAGACCCTTGAGGATTACAAATATGTATGTTCGAAAAATATATCAATGGGGTTCATGGGAACCCTATCCCTCCCGACGAATAGTGTTTGGTTTTTGGCCGTCAGAACTGAATCAAATTATCGCTTCTTTGTGGTACACGTACAACGTAAACGCGGTGTATCACGAGAAATGCAGAAGATGCCCCCAGTCATGGCGGATTGTGAGTGCGCCGCCCACGGCGTAGGGGCGATATAGTCGCCGTCGGATCGTGTATAATCCGGCTCCATAGACGACAATGAATTATGCGTGAAGAGTCACTGATCATGTGTCCCATTCTTTACCATTGTATTTGGACTAAGTCAGGGGACATAAAACTTCTACACACGCGGCAACTTAGATGTACGAGTAAATACCTGCCTGACCGTGTTGAACAGTACTGATCGTGGAAGCCAATGCACCATAGCATTCAGGTCGTAGCATAATGCCCTATGAATAACTTATTTAAATAAGTAAAAATAGCCAATGGCAGCCCTTTTTGAAATACAAATTATACGAGATTGTTGAAGAAATTCACTATTTACCTCAACATCCAAAACATCTTTATATACACCTTGATTAGTAATGGAGACTGGGCCACTAAAATTAAATGGTATGAAACTAACCACTGAAATTACTGCTCTCAAAATGACAATAAACATGTAATTGGCAGCCATTTTGAAAAACAAAATGGCTGCCAGTCTTTATGTTTCATTTTCTAATCTAGCTTATCCTTTCCAGACTTGTGAGTGTTTAACATACGGTTTGCGGCACCAACACTAGCTTCCTAGCACATTCACAGTCCCGAGTTATGAATTGAAAATATACCAAAATGGCTCCATTGTAAAAATCAAGATGGCCGCCATCTGCCAACCCCAGGATTCTCCATCAAACTTCTTTCTTGTTCTCTGGACCTACTTAAGGTAGCTAAATATGTGTGATTCTTTAATCATTGAAATCCCACTGGACTTCATATCAAACCAAAGTCCCCCTAACTATTGGCGCGCGCGAGCAAATGTTGGAAGCAATGAGCGCAATCAGAAACGCCTTGATGCAGCGATTCGGTGACGCATACCCATGGTATCTTGTATGCAATTGTAAATGGTTGCCCACGTGAGTTGCTTTTGCAAACGAATTGGCATCTTCATTTCACGATTTGAAGCTCCAAAAATTGTTGAATGTGATCAGAAGAATCCGATGAAGTACTTTGACCTTGTGGCAGAACGTGTGAAGAATAAAGAATATAAACACTTATGTTTGAATAAGTGTATATTTTTTGTAGCGACACCCGGGACAATATTTGGACAAATGGCGATTTTTTTTCCACTCCTGTGTTCAACTTTCGGCATATTCGTGATTTTCGGTCCCAGTTACTCGTAATTCATATCTTCAGGGTAAGAAATGAAATGCGTCGTATAGAGCATATCAAACTCTAGGGTCGGTATTTTTAGTTTTATTTTTGTTAAACATCGTGATTTATGTCAACCTTTGATCAATCTTGGTGTTGTTCCAATTGAAACACGTGGATTTGGGCCTTTTTTGGCATAATTGAAAAATAGTGGCAGGAATTTTGAAAAAAAGAGTGGATACCTACCCTAAGAACTATGAACTCTGGAATACAAAAACGAACAAGGCACAATTTTTTAAAACTTTTCTATATCTTTTTTATAGGAACAAAAAAATGGTTAACATCACCATTTTTTATGAGTTTCTCAAAAAAAACGTATTTATAAAATCATTATCATATTTGGATTCCTTGATCAATTCCTTCTCAATTGTATACTTTTTTGGAAACAATAATAAGAAGATACGGCAAAAGCAGTTCCTTTGAATTCCTGACCTTAACACCCCCTTAAGAGCTAAGCACATTGAAAGTATAAATAGGTGTTTTTTAAACTAATATATATCCACAACAATAAGCTAAGGCCTTTTTGCCTTATTCGTTACTTATTATTAACCTATTAACCTGAAAAAAGCTAAAATTATAAGTAAAACTTCACTACGTTTTCGACGGCGAGACCTTTGTGAGTAGTCAGGAATTGGCGGATGACGTCAATGGCTCTGAACAGCCGGCTTAACGTCTATTGCACTAGGGATACACCTGATGAGGGGGACGCATTCATTATATAGAATTACACTTGAAATAATCTACTATCGCAATGGCTGAGCAGGAAGAAAATGTCCTCCTTCAGATGGACTATACATCCGATGGGGAAGAGGAAAATATCCGCCTTTAGATAATGAGAATTCTTCTGAATCATCTGAAGAAGAGTTTGATTTAGATGATGAGCCCGATATTCTTTTGTTTGTGGGGAAGTGCCCTTTCTATTTGAGCCTCGGGCGCGGCCAATAGCAGAAGACCAAGATGTAGCAGCACGATTCGTCATGCATATAATGCATCTGGCCTCCGCTTTTTAATCATTGTGTCTTTTACATAGGCCGCTTGCATTATAAGGCATGATTGCATACCACCCCGTTATTTGTGGGAAAGCCCTTCACCCGTGGTCCAAAATAAAATGGGCACGCCTCGATATTCAGTTTGGATTGGGCGAATCTCACTTTTTATTGTTCATTTCTTCAATCGCGCAAGTTGATTCTGGAATAAACAGCGGACCTCGCAAGAACAGCTGAGAAAATTGTGTTTACGTGCAAGCTAGGTTGTGAGTATCACAGCACATAATAATAATGCTAGAGATCCGACAAAAAACGTGTCGCCCGGCCCGTTCCATCACGACCTAACGATCTAGATAGTAGGAGCATCTTGCCTTGTAACCAGGGCGGCATAATAGTAAAAAAAAAAACAATGACAATGATAAAATCCAGTGAAATGATAAAGGACCAACAAAAGTCTGCCACCACTGTGAAAAAGCAAGATGAATCGTGCAACCAAGATGGTACTTCACGAGGCTCGTAACCATGCTAATGAAAACGGTTGACAAACTTGAATGTGGACTAACTGATTTAATTTTTCTT